>JAVQIZ010099858.1:0-51474 GCA_036023535.2 Galaxias brevipinnis | reverse complement strand
CCAACAATATTCTGATGTTTTTATTTCACCCGTAGTAAAAAACTTGCCCGCATCAACCGTCCCCTCAATTAACATTTTCCCACCCCCCCCCCCCCCCCCCCAACACACACAGGAAAATGGACATAAAAACAACACCTGTGCAGCAGACAAAGTAAGCCCCCTTTGAGTCAAAACATCTCAACAGTTTTATGACCATTGACCTTTAGGAGCCCGCTGTGACCTCATTACCTGTGCACTGGTATTTGCCGTTGATATATTGCAGGTCGAAGCCATCATGACATTTGCAGATGTAACTGCCAAAAGTGTTGACGCATTTGCGGAACCTCGGACACACCGCCATCCCTGTGGCGCACTCATCAATATCTGAAAGGCAAAATCCCGTTTTTGTTTTTTATATTGATAAAAAAATGTGTGTATACTTAGAAAATGCACCATCTACATCCAGGTTTCGATGGGCTATTGTAAGTGGTTCTCCACACTCTGCAGGCTTAGTGGCATGAATACATTTGAGAGACAACAGGCTCAGGTTAGCAGCTTTGACTTCAAACCAGGAATTAGTGGTTTATGGCCACAAAGAGACTGGATGGCTAAAGTGCAGCATTGGGAGATGGTTCTAAATAATGAAGAACTCAAATATATGTGGGGCACTATCAATCCAAAGCTTTCACATTTCCCCAAAGAACAGGTGTATTTATAAAGAGGGATTTTGTTATGCTTATCTATTATTCAAGTGTTGCAATGTGTTCTCAGCTAACAAACGATTTGATTAATCATACGTGTTAGAATGCAAAAGAGAAAGAGAGTGAAATTAGTTTCGGGGCTGTCTGGTATTTATACAGAAACGTCTGGAACCATGCAAAATGCCACAGTTTCCAGTCATTAATCACAATGTTTTCCTACCTCTGAATTGAAGTTTCCTACTACAGACTATGAGCATTTGTCAAAGCACACCCCAAAGAAACAAAATGACAAAGGCTGCTTTTTAATAAATGTCTGACAACAAAATTTCACAATACACTGGCTGAGGGACACAGAGAGAAATAGCATTCTGGAGGACAAACTCTAGTCAAGTCGTTTTGGTCCCCACTCTCTATTGTGAGTAGGACCCCTCCTCTTTCCCAAAAAGGTTATGGGTCTACCGAAATATTTCTAAAGTTGTTGTAACACCTGTGTCTTGCTAGTCCCACTTCCTTCGGTCTTTCTCTACTCTGTGATTGATGCGCCCATGTTTTGAAGCCCAGCCGGCTTGTAGCCTCACCTCAGCTAGCTGAGAGGGAAGTTCATGGCCAGAGGGACCGGGCGTTACAGGAAACAGCCCAGCAACAGAGCCTGTATTTAAATCTGACACGGGCTAACTGCCTCAATTTGTCCCACTCTGTCAATGCCCAAAGTGAGAGAGATAAAGAGAGGTTAGGAAAGCCACTAAACCGGCAGGAGACTCAAGGAGGAATAGCGGGTATTCTTGAACACCTTGAATTAATTTCCCTCCATTTAGAACAGCCATTGTGGCGTCTCTATCCTGAATAACGTAATTAGCAACTTCGGAGAGAGAGACTTTGAATAGATTCCACCATTTGTTTTTCTAGGGATTTCTGCAAGCCAGGCCTTACACTGAAAGAAAGAAGAAGCATTGCTGAAAAACACAGAGGAGTTTGAAGTGCTCGAGTCTTTGTTCTGCGAATTTTGTTTGATTTTCTAAATTGTGTCTTTCGTTGCCAAAGGTTCTTGATGCGTCAAGCTAGTTGCATTTGATCATCGCCAAGCAAACTCAAAGGCCGTCAAGCCAGAGAAAAAGGGACAAGCTTGCTATGGATTTTGCTTCACAACACTGGCTACTGGCGCTGGAGGGGCTAATGAGGCACCTTCAAAGTTAGATCTATTTAAAAGAGAACATACCCACACAGGTTCTTCTGTCAGGTGCCAGCTGTAACCCTGGCGACGGGCACTGGCAGCGCACCTCTCCTTTCAGCACCTCACAGCCGTACTGGCAGTTGGCCATGCCACAGGTGCGAGTATCTGGGGGTATAAGAGAGTGACACACTGGTTATGACTGGAGTACGGCCACACACACACACACACACACACACACACACAGACAGACAGACACGCGCAAACAAACAAACACTCCTCTTCAAACAGCGAGAAGGTCAGTGAGCCTGAGCAGGGTCCATCTCGCCGGGTATTAGCCAGGATGACCCAGGGCTAGCCGCGACAACACAGCATATAACATGCCATTATTAGATTCCTCTCTCCGCTGACTCACAGCCCCGCTCAACTCTTCCGCTGCGATAGCCCCCTCACCCTTCCCTTCTCTTCAGCCCAGGTCTCAGCCATCCAAACAGCTCTCCCCCGTTCCGCTCGCAACCCAACCGTGCCCAGTCTCAAGTTGCTCTCTCAATCAACAATAGCACTGAATAAAATTTCAAGAACACACTCTAGTTAACAAAAAAAAAGAAGAAAGAAATGCTGCACGTTGCTGCCTCGAGTGCTCCAGGGTGGAATCCTGAAAAGTAAGGCAGACAGACCACGTTGATTAAATATTACAGCTATCTATTGATCAGAGCGGTAGAGGAGGGAAGCTCGAGCCTTGCACAGCAACAGCCAGAACATCTCTTTGGTTGATTTATATGAGCAGTTACACAGTCCCCTCTTTAAAAATCTGCTCTGCTCAGTGAACGTTAAGTTAAAGCTGGTAATTTAACTCTACCCACTTCAAAAAGGGCAGCTGTTTTCATGGCTGATAATAGGTTGTTGCCGAATAACCAAAACTAGGCTTTGGGAGTCCTGCCATCAAAGAATATACAATCAACATAACAATTTCACCTCTTAGAGGCTAAACCATTACGTGCTTTTTTAACCCTGATAAGACCACTGATAGTCTTGTGTGAGTAGAGAGAAAAGAATGTGCAAAGGAGGCTGAAAAGATATTCATCTGCAAGGAGAAATGTGAAGCTTTTTGCAGGCAGCCGTCTAGGAGACATGTACAGGCACTGAATACTCGTCTGAGGAATCACAATACCTCTGGGCTAGCAATCAGCACGGCACAGTATCACGGAGGTGAAGGTTCAATTTGCATTCATGTTTTTCATTGGAGACATTTTAAATGTTCCTTCTAAAGACTCTTTTCAGATCCTCTGAACTGCTCACTGAAAAAAACTGTTGTACAAGGTGGCGAGACACTGGCAATGGATTTCAACTGTACACGGTTGGTAACAGCGGAATGGCATCAACGTCACCGTGAAGAGGCTTTCAATCATGTGAACACAAAAAGCAGACACACACACACACACACACACACAGAGACGGCTGTGACTCACTTCCGCAGGTTCCGTCAGGCATCAGCATGTATCCGTTGAGGCAGTAGCACTTGTAGCTGCCGTAAGTGTTCATGCACCTGTGTTTGCAGGGCCGGGGCTTCAGGCCACACTCGTTCAGGTCTGTAGGGGGGGAGGGGGACGGGGGAGAGAGGCCGTCCGTCAAAAGCGGTTCGAGCTCACACACACAGGGGGCAAGCTAGCCAGAGGCCAAAGATCAAGAGGTCAACATAATTATGCCCATTCAATTCAGTTGTGTGTTTGAGAATGTGTCGGTGTGTGTGTGTGTGTGTGTGTGTGTGTGTGTGTGTTTTGTCTAAAGGGGTTTCGTGTTTGGACAAGCCTGCTCCCCACTAGAATGACTTGACAGGAAGACACCTTAGACAACCTGCACCTTTACCTACATGATGCACTGTAAAAAAACACTTGAAACTTAATTGCTATGGCGTGAGCTCAAGTTAATACTCAGCAAAAAGGCCATTGCATCATCTTTGACAGACATTGTATGTCTGAATTCAGGACTTGTTTTTTTCGAGTTGGCCATAAATGCCAAGAGAGCATGCCCACTCAGCAGTCCATGAAGATATTAATAGAACAGGATCCTGATTAAGATGTATGGGCTTAGAGAAGAAGAGATACCCAGAGCCAAGCGCCTGTCGCTCATGAAAGACTAAAGTCATTATCCTGGCATGCATCTGGAGCGGCTCGGCGCTAACGCGATGGGAGTCTCGACAAGAAGCTCCTGCCTCCTCTCCTAAGCTCTTAAGTCACCAACACACACACATCTAAAGCGGAGAAGTTACTCCTCGATGCACTTCCTCCGCCTTTGAAGTGCGCCGACAAGAAGGGTGCCTTGGGAGCACAGGAACCACCAGGGAGCGGGGAGCTAATCACGTCCTGCCCTAAAACTAGAGCCCATTCATTTGAAACGGTGACATGACCCCCAGGCTAGAAAAAATAACTCGTATGGTGCTCGTGCTCCGGCGTTTCTAGGCCAGAGCCTAATCAAGCCCCGGCATCCGAAATAGACCTCATCTCAATGTACACGGGGAGGCCAGCACGGCATGGCAAACTGCACTGCCATCTTTAGCTCGGGGGCAATGTGGAGAATGCATTCCAGGGGCGCTGCATGCCACCCGCACCTGACAGATGCCATAGATTTAAATAGATGAATGGCTGAGCGGGCATCCACTCGTATAGCCTGTACCACAGTATTAATGGCCATTGGCTGGCCAACTGTAAAATAGAAGGAGCTAAAATCCTCTTGACAACCCCTGGGTTTAAGTCAATTTCCATGCATTAGGTTCAGCTATGTGGCGTTTGCGTAGGGTTCTGGGGATGGTTCTGGAATGCAATGCGTAGACTGACAACACAAGGTCCATGCTGTTACAGTGGAGTAGACCATCTTGATCATTGATTGGCGGTGATTAACGGAAGGGTTGATAAGAGGCATCAGAATCAACAGACTTCAAGGTCGCGGCTTTCTCACTAAACACTGGCTGCAGTTTGTCCCTACAGTGGCATTAATTTCTTCTTTGACCAACTTCATAAAGAAAATCGTCAGACTAAAGGGAGCTATCATTTTGTAATTTGACCTTTAACGGGGAACCATTAACGCCTTTTAGGTGTGATTCTTAGTTGAAAAAATAATTGGTATCACAATTAATTTAAAAAAGAAAATAAAACAAAGAATGTCGTTTATAGTTGAGAGAAATGTAATTATACTCACTTTAGTATTGCAGTGAATAAATTACATTGGATCGTTAATTGATGTGTCAAGATGTTAATTCTCAGCCTTCCTTACGTTCACTTCAGAACTTCTTTATCTTTTATCTTCTATCTTTATAGGGTTCATGGGGGTCACAGAAAACAACAAATGTATAGTTTAGGCTGTTACCTTTAGCAACTACCATCAGAAACTGAGTAAGGACGCTAGATGTGTTCCAAGCCAGAGCCAACCTCAAAACATAACAAATTACAGTGTATTTTGGCTACAGAACAAAGTCTTTGTGCTCAGCCATTTTCGTCTCCATCCCTGTTCTTTCTGTCTTCTTATATGGCCCCTCACTTTGCTTATAATAACCCATACAGCACACACTTAAAGTGGATCATAAATCCAGCACAGGCATTTGCCAGCCATTACTCGACCCAGCCGTTTCACCCTCATGGCCGCTTTGTTTGCTTGTTAGTGGGCACCATCTATTCCAATAACCCACTGTCAGACAGCCACAGAAACACATGGCCCAATGCAAATCTGCAGGAGAGTCACAGCCACTTGTCCTCACTTGCCCGAAACACTGAAAAATCAGCTTAAGAATGTAAATTGTAGATTATTTTGGCATTCACATTCTCAGACGGCGAGGGGAAAGCTTGGCGAGCGTCGGCACATGCCAAGAAAGACACAGCCAGGGTCATCTCTGCGAGGAGAAAAACGGAATAAGAGACAAGATAAAGAAAGGAGATACATAGCGATGGATGGGGGTGGAGAGACAGAGGGAGAGAGATGGGTAGAGATAGCAGACTGATAGGACCATCAGTTGACAGGCTGACACGGCCTCCGGAGGGCTAAAGGCCCCGCACTGTCCTGCGTGCAGCGGCCTCCGCCGAGCGGAACCCTGTGTGGACGAACTGTGGGGAGACGTGAAGTGATGCGCGGTGGAGTGATTTATGGGGTGGACTCCGCCGAGGTATGCTACGCTACGTTCTCCACGAGCCTCTATCAGCGAGAGGAGAGATTAGTGGGGGGGGGGGGGGCTTTTTCTCAGGACTACCCTGGTCTCTAAGTGTGATAAATGCTGGACAGAATAGCGGGCATTGTTATCGACGTGTCAGCAGAGGGGCCAGGGCGATGAGGGCCATGTTTGTGTGTTGGGGAAGGTGTGAAAGGAAGAGGCGCCTTTTTTTTTTTCTTTTCTTT
Organism: Galaxias brevipinnis; assembly: GCA_036023535.2. Taxonomy (NCBI): domain Eukaryota; kingdom Metazoa; phylum Chordata; class Actinopteri; order Galaxiiformes; family Galaxiidae; genus Galaxias; species Galaxias brevipinnis. The sequence goes on along the minus strand of JAVQIZ010099858.1, from coordinate 45,243 downwards.
TTTTGCTATCCTAGGAGGTGCTTAAAGTTCAGGAAAATAAGAGCATGGGAGAGATGAAACCAGGGAAAAAGGCAGCGTGCCGTGGGAAGCACGCATCACAGCTCTCTGGTGCCGAGAGATGAAAGGGCCACTTGTTCAGAGAGGAGCAGGAGAGAGATGGAGGGAAAATTAAAAGGAAGCGAGGTGCCAATGGGAAAACAGGGAAACTTCGTCCAGAGGGACGGAGGTTGCCAAGGCACATTTAGGGTGTGGGACATCGACTACTAGCATGGCATGAGACGGCATGCTAGGCACCAGGCCTCTCCTTTCTGCTGGCCGGCCGGCCTGTGGAGGAGGAAAAACCTGGGAGGGCGGCATTCACTCTCTAAGCCCGCGCAAACTGCACCATGCATGCTCTGCTTCAGGGGGAGACGAAGCCAGGAGAGAGCTAGCGATGAGGGGAGGTCCTTTCATGGTCAGTGTGGCTCACCCTCCATGGCTACCCCTGGCGGCTGGCGGTCCACTGGGAGAAAGATAGGGAGATGACTGTCCCACAGTGGGGGGGTTAAGAGCGGCTCCTCGTCTTTAAAAGGAGGGGGAGTTGGGGTAAGAAAGAGGAAGGGTTTAGTGGAGACAAAACAACACAAACAAATGACACAGAACAAGAAAGAGTGGGAGAGAGAGAGAGAGAGAGAGAGATAGAGAGAGAGAAAGAGAGAAAAAAAATGAAAAAACCTGGAAAAAAACAGGGATTAGACCACCTCTGACCACGCCACATTCCTGGAACGGAAAGAAGGAAATTATGCAGCAAAGAGGATTACACTTGTGGGAATTGGACAAGAACAGACCATCAGGAAGGGGGGGAAAAAACTGTGTGAGAGTGTGACCGAAAAGGATGGAGAGGGCGCGAGAGGGCGTCTGCTTCTGCCTTCTCCTCCTCTCCTCCCTTGAGCATTCCTTCTCGTCACAAAGATGAAATAGACTTTGAGAATAATCTGCACGGATTCTCGTCCTTTCGCTCGATCTGTCTGGATCTGGAGGTTCAAAGGCGAGCCGAGGTTTCCATTTCAGCGGCGGGGCCAAGGCCTTACTGCCGACGCGTCAGCCGGAGTCCCCCCTCCCCTTTCCCCCCTCTTCCCCCCTTTGCACTCCATCCATCCCCCTCTGCACCCTTCCCCCTCCTGCTCTGACAGCCAGCTAACAACACCTATTGTTAACCCAGAGGAAGAGGATAGCGCCAGTGTCCGGACAGTTCTGCGTGCTTGGAGTGATTCAAGTTTTTTCCGGTAACCCAAACCAGTTACTACCTTGTTGTCAACTCATTCAGGGATTCAGTCAGTGCGTAGTCTCTGGGGCCTCGTCAAGAAGCAACACCAAGCACCCAGAGACCTACACAGAGCATTCCCATCAGGAACGCATCCAGCATCTCACATCACCTCACTCTAATATATCCCGGGGGTAAAGCATTTGACATAAGGTGCAAAACGTAAACCATCTGCCAGTTTGGGAAGCGATCAAACCAGCGTTAACTGTCCCTTCGGTGATCCTGAGGAGAGAGAAGAATCCCAGATATAATTGCACAGTAATTGAACAATGCCAGCGTGCCTGATGGCTAATTATACGATGACATGAACCCCCTCCTTTGTTATCCCCACAGCTGCCTTTGACTTTCAACTTCCAGAAATATCACAGAGCCGCCGTCAGCCAGAGAGGCACAGAGCGAGTCCTTGGTCCCTCTACAAACGGAGACTCGAACCTGTGCCACCAGTCCACCTGCCTCTGTAATTACCACAAAACGAAATAATTAGCGAAAACCTTTCCTAAACTTTATTGATTATAGAGAATAAGGGGTGTGCGGGCAGGCGACAGAGCGTTGTGCCAAAAGGTACAAATGTTCCAGATAATATCCCGAGAACAGCTGCGCTCAGCAGGACATGAAAGCGGTGCTTGACTCATGCTAGGTCGACAATAATATTGGAAAGAGAGTCCGTGAGCTATCGCTCCAGCTCACCCAGAAGAGAAACAAGCTTTTGGGGGCAGCGTTAAGTGCTCTTGTCTCCATTACAGTGGCATTCCTCTTAATGTGTAGGAGATAGCAGGACACACACACACACACACACGCCCTGAGCAAGCCCTTTGAAATAGAGGCTTAACAGCAGGTGAACTGTGGCTAATTAAACCCTCCTACGGAAAATAATCATCTTATTAAAATGATTGGATCAGCGGGGGTAGAATACCGCCTATGTTTTCTCTCTCCAAAACGGATTAGCTCTTTAATGAGTTTATTTGTTCTGCGGGATGACACTCCATCTGGATCCCATTTGACGCTCCACGAAAGATAGATTTTCGACTGATGATCACACCATGAAACAGTCTTCTCAAAATAGAGCTGCGAAAACACACAATGTGATATGTGACATTTCAAATGCTTGTACATTTCTTCGTTTGGGTTATCGGATCCATCTAAAAAACATCAGCAAGTTGAGATTTCATCTTTGCACATGTTAATAATGAGAATGGTTCAGCTAAGGAAGGTGAAATCATTATTGAAATCAAATATTAATTTGAGAGGAAAAACACAACTGCAGAGTCCTCCAATATTGTTCACCACGACATTACAATGAATTGTTTTACTGTCAGTGGTGTTGTTTTTATTTGTTTCCTAAAACACTTCCACCGAAATACACAAAACATGCTGTTGCCTGGTGTTTAGCACTTAACCAGAGCGCCTTCAAGGCTCATCCTTGTCTTCACCTTCCACTTAGAGCAGAGGAATGCCTTGCTTAACATTGCCCTAAATCTGTGACCCTGGCTAGGACAGTGTGTGTTTGTGTGTGTGTGAGTGTGTGTGTGTGTCTCTGCCTACATGGATGCTTGGGTGTGAAAGACTCCCCAGCTTGCTCATTTTAAGTTATCATACTGCATTTCAATAAGACCCTTTCTCTCCTAAATCCATGATAGTAAGCAGATTGTTTACACCCGATGGGGCATTATTGATACTCCCGGATGCCATAATTAGAAGTAATATTAAGAACAGATAGGTCATCTTAAGGTCAAGAGAAGCAAATATTATTATTGTTATTGTTATATAAATTATTATTAATATAAGTATTGTGGTTTGAATCATTTGAGTTTGGGTCCCGAGTTTGGGTCCTGAACAGTTTCAGTGAAATGCAACTCAAATGTCTAGCAAACTAAAGTGCAGGTTGCATTGTAAGGGTTAAGTGTGAATCAATCGTCAACCGACGACTAATTCAAATGAGAAAATCCAATCTATTGCCCTTGAATAATTAATTGCGTTTCCACAGCAGTGGCCAAGTTCAAACAGAGCCCAAGGTTATCTGCATTAGACAGGGCTAAATGAAGGAGCTCTGAAAGGCCGAGCATGTCACTCAAGCCTGGGCAAAGGAAAGCCTCGTCAAAAGCCTAAAGCCTAATTGACAAATGTGAGTTCAACGCAGTGCGCACTTGAACGTACCGAAAGATCTCGAGCGCTTTTGACATTTCGTCTAATCACATTAGTCAGACGAGTCTGGTGACACGGACAGTGGGGAAGTCTGTGGTCACAACGTGTGAGCGCCACGGAAACGCAGACGGAAGCCGTCCCAACTTAGCCGCCGCTGCGCGAGATGAGTCATTTCAAACATTCCGGAAAAGATTCGGCCCCTACACCGCACCTTATTGTTTTTAATTATATGCTATCCTATTTCTCACGCAGAGTGAATTCCACAATCATTTTCAGGCCCCCGGATTCACCTCAAATTACCAGTAACCACATGGGAGGCTCTAACATTTTCGAACATGTCATCTTTATCAGCAAAGAAAAATGCTCACTCATGACTGCAAGCTCGCTCTTGGTTATACTCACCCAAAGATAAACACACACACACACACACACACACACACACGCGCGCACACACACACAGACACACACACACACAAAGAGCATTCTCAGTCAGTAATTGAGATGTTATCTTCACAGTGGAGGCCACACTCCCCGAAATCATTCAACGGGGCCTTGTTACTATACTCATTTCTGTTTAGGCTGAATCAGCGCTCTCTAGCCCTCCTGGCAACTCTAGAAGGGAACCACTGTCTCCTGAGGTGAAACTAGCTTCCGCTCTGTGAGTAAATGGCAACATTAATAAGTCCGGTCTGTGTCTGTGTGAACCTGTAGACAATAAACAATGATTATCCCCCTATCGCTCAGGGCTGGAACTCTGCTTCAATTAGTTTCCGGGGAAAACTTTGCACATCAGCAGGACTGGGGCCCTCGGAGCACTGAAATCAAACATGCAACGTCGAGACAAAAGCTTAGTCTCTGCAGCTTGGTACCACTTCAACCCCATCCCCATCCATTCACACTTAAAAGAGTTACAAGTCGCAGCCTAGACACTTGGAACTCTACTTTCTGTGACAACTGTAATTACTGACAAAAAAACCCCCAACAACAACTGTATCTAGAAATAACTCTTTGATGGTTTCAGATGATGATGCTTACCTTGATTGCAGGTCTTGCCAGTGAAACCAGGGTGACACTTGCACTTGTTGGGTCCCACACACTCGCCGTTCTTACAGCCAGGTTGGCACAGAGCTGTTTGTGGAGGGGGGTTCATAAGAACAGACAGATGAATTCCCTGGCACACTGCATGTCTTAGATCACTACGACAAAGCCCCGCTACTTGACTTCCACCCCTAGTCTGTATGTTGTCTCTCAACTAAACATCTTGTTATCCTGGGGAAATGCTCCAATTCTGCAAAAGGTAACATTTGCATGTGTGCTTGTGTAATTGTGTGGGTGACATTGATTCGAGATAATTCCATCACAGATACCATCTTCATAGGACCACATTTCCAACAAATACTTGATCATGCACAGCTGCACCAGGTACGTGTAACCCGTGTTTCCTTGGAGACAATAATCCCTTTTAGAATGCACTTTACGACTGCCTGCAATTAGGACATGAGCTTTGAGCTAAACACAGGGTCTTGATTTTGCTGGCTCTAAAAGACATTGTTTACACTGTATTTCCAGTGGAATACATCCACCATTCCTTAACAAGGAAAATAATATCTCCCTATTCAGATATTATCAAAACAAAAAATACAAACAAGCTCATTTTCTCCAATAGGAACTAAAATGGTCTCTAAGCAGCTGCAGTGTGCAGTGCTATTTATCGTGAGAGAGAGAGTAAATGTGTGTGTGTGTGCGTGTGTGTCTGTGTATTTAGAATAGCTCAAACATAGCGCTAGGGGACTTGGGGAGAAATAGTACAGCTTCAGTGTATCTCTGTGCTCTGTTCCAGTGGGCTGGAGGACTGCCCGCCTTTTACCAGACTGAGCTCAGTGCAGCCTGCTAAGCATGGCTGATATATGGGGCCCCAGTCAAGTGTTACTAATTTTCATTAAAAGCTTCATTAAGCCTGTCATAATACAGGGCAATCAGGGCAGTTAATTATCCCTGCGGCTGGAGAGGCAACAGGGTGGAGCAACATTGTAGACGTGCGTTTGTTTTTGTGTGTGTGTCTCGGGACGCAAGAGCCAATCCCAGACAGTACACGCCCAAGGACAGCATCAGAGATTTGTCTCTGATTGAGCAGGTTAATATGTACGGTATTTGTAATAGTATGCAAATGTATGCTTTCCAGACTAAAGGAATAGATATTCAGTGTTGATGCGGGCATAAATCCTTAGCCATATTTGTGACAAATTCATAGAAGTGAAATATTTACCTCTATGTGTGACAAGTGTTTAAAGTTACTGCATTGCATTGCATTTGTAAAATACTTTAAACTATTAAATGATTTAATCTAAAACAAGATTTTAAAAAAGTCTTTATAAACAGTCTAAACATATAAACATATGTATAAACATATTTAAAAATGTTTAATCAACACAGGCAGTAAAGAACATGATCAAAAAGTATCTGCATTACCTATGACTTTTCAGACAAACTTAATTTAAATCCACTGTGTTGCCAAGAAGAGTATCATTGTGCTGGCTAAACCTGAAAGCAAGGCCAATCAGGATAAAAGTCTAATGCTGCTCATGTTTCATCGCTAAACACTGTTCATATTGCCTCTAAAGGCACAAAGGCATCAGTCAGAAACCTCTAAGTGATCAAGATAACATCTTTAGTCTCACTCCACTTTATTAGATTGTGTAACCTAATAGAAAAAGGCCGGTATTAGCGTCCTTGCTAAGCCTTCAATGTAATATGAGGGTCGGTAATTTGCTGAACTGTGAAAGCTCACTATTACTTATCTGATCAAAAATACAACGGCCACTAAAATTGATGTTACGTGCAATGCTGAAAGGTGGAGACATGTACAAATCTGGCCTTAACATTTGATTAATTATCAAGTCCTTATCGGAAAAAGAAATCCTCAGAAAGCTGATGCAACTGGGTATTAATCCAACAAATATAGCTAAGTCACAAGTGGAAAGTTATTTATGTGACGTGAGAGATAAGCACGTAACCTATCCCCAAACTTTGGAGCGGAGAAGGAGGATATTTTATATCTGCAGCCTGGCAAAGTGATCTGTGGAAAGCCTAGTGTTCATTAACCACATCAAACAACATGGAGGACTAAAAATGGCTGCTTCAACTGTAAGACCCCACATCCCCCACATTGGACTAAGTTCCATAAATACCATGGGAACATGCCTACTGATGACACTCTATCACCAGTTAACACCAGGCATTCTCCCTGGGGGCCCTTCTATGGATGCTAGTGCTGCTGGGTATTGTCAGAAAGTAATTTAAAATGTACTTTGTGATAAGGGATTATAACAGGTATAATACATAGACGTAATAATCCCTTATCACAAAGATAATTTTTCCTACCTTCTATTGTCTGCCCATAGGTAAATAAATCTCAGGGCAAAGTGAAAGATAAACAGTGACTAATCAGGGAGCCATGACATCAATATCTCAGACATGGCTACTGCTCACATTGGATGGAAGGAAGTGCAGCTTCTTTCACACAGTGATCTGACACCACAGGCAAAATGGCCACTGCCAAGAGGTGTTGGGTTTTGGAGGGCCAGGGAGTCTATAAATAAGTGAGCAAACCCAGGATTCAGAAGATGTGCCTCCAGGCCAATTGTCTACTGCCAAGATTATATCAAGAAACAGGTTGGGCTAACCTTGGGGCTGGCACCTTATCCCGACTACCCTGTGCGTTAGGACGTGGAGGGCTGCAAAACAAATGGCCAAACAAAGAAAGGTTCCAGGCTTTTATTAGTCTTGGAAGGAAAAAGAAAACAAACATGATGTGAGAGGGAACGTGCTCATGTCCCCTTGACGAGCAAGCAGTCCTGAAAACCTTGCAAACACAACAGGGTCTCGGAGTCTCACACTTTACATGTCCATGTGCACCTTTAGTCCACGCTGTTGGAGCTTTGTCCTCCGTGTGCAAACACACAGAGTTTTGATCATTTAATTTATGGTCAAATACAGAGTGATTATATATTTTCCGAAAATTTACTTCTGAGGGATGAGAGGAGACAGCTGGGCTCCTTTGGCTTTGCTCAGATTAAACATGCTGTGAAGGGAGTAGATTTTATGATGTTAGATTTAATTTCCTCCCCTGCCTTGAAACATGAAAACATCACCACCATTTTTCAAGGAGCCTGCATTCAGTTTTTTTACAAACTTGGCATGAGCCCCTGGCTGCATTTTCTGACTACAGTATGTGTTTTGCTCCATATCAGTTTTGTTTGAGTTCCTTTCAGAATGAAAACAATACATTGAGATACGTTTTCTTGAAAGTAGTCCGGTCATATAAGCTTTAATCTTAATTTATTACATTTATATTGATTTAAATTATTCTAAACTGCCATTTATTGTGATCCTACATGGGAAGGCTTAATCATACGCATTTCTAGCTCAACTTAATAGAAGAGGGATAAAGAAGGAACAAATACCAGTTCAAGAGGAAAGACTATTAAACTGAGGTAATCTTCTTAAGTAAGTATCAATTTGCATATTTCCTACGTCTCTGAATACGAATTTAAAGGTATCTGTCTGAAAAGAAAGTAGAGCTACACCCAAATGTAAAATCCTCTAGAATTTAACAAATTTGGTCCAAGGTTCAAAGCATTGGACCAAATGAGAGTTTAATATGACGCTTAATCTCTCCATATAAATTAACCCTGTGTGTGAGAGACAGAGATGGGAGGGATAGCAAGACAGAAAGAGAGAGGTTTAGAATAAAATTCAAAGGAGACAAAAGAAAAAGACAGGAAGGGATAAAAAAAGACAGAAAAAATATGGAGAATGCTGCTGAGAGAGCTCCTTTCCATTAATCCCTTATAGGTGTGCTCCATAGAGCAGCATGGCATTAGCTGGCCCACTAACAAGGCCCCTTCATCATCATTACAGTCGACACCTTCTTATGGCTGCAGAGTTGGAGCTGTGAGGCGGATGCTCGGGCTAGTAGGCTCAACTGGTTGATTTGCTACAGGTCTACTCTCATCAGGATCAGCCGAGTTGAAACGGGACGATTTCACTGGTGCTGGATAAGATGGATCGTGTGGGTTTGTTTAGCAAGGCAAATACATCTCTGTTTATAGTGGCAGCTGGTTAGAGTAAGTAACACCGATGGTGATTTAGCCTGCCGCATGGCGTGTCAGGGGTGTATATACGAGGAGCCGTCCACCATCAATTTCCAAGCTGCCTACTGCCTCACGCCGTCTGACATGCAAACTCTCATCTTGCTTCTTGCGTCGGTCGCTGGAAGTTGTTGCATTTCTTTTTGCTCTCCTTCGCTCCTATGCCTTCATCACACCATCTCTTTCAGGTTAGGGACAGGTATAAAAATCACAGCAGATCTATTAAGCTTCTCATTTTTTGTGACCAGACACACCAACCGATCATTGAACTCCATGACCAAGACAGCCAAAAGCCTGATAGCTCCAAACTAATCTCTTCTGCTAGGGATTGTAATCGCAAAGGCCTGAGAATCCGTTCCCTTCTCTTTCTCCTCCTACTCCCTTCCTTTCTGCTTCTAAGGACTGAAAAACTTGACGGAGCACTGATTGTGGTCTGAAGTGATTGGATTTGTGCTTGGCCCAGGGTACTGGGAGAGGTTAATCTGAGCACTCAGCTTTTCTTTTCAGGTACTGATGTGGCTCATACCAGGCATCTGAAACAGAACGCAGTTTCCCTGAAAACAGGTGGTGGGTAAAAGAAGCTTTTACATAGGAGGTAATAAAGCGCAAAGGGGGAATCTATCGATACAACATGAAATGTGTGAGACTCCAGGTAATTTAGCACAGCAAAGGCAAACACACGCAAGCACACACTGTTGCTTGATAAAACAAACAGGTTCATTCAAAGGTATCTCATCACCGTGAGAACTCTTCATTTTTCGTTCTCTTTTTAATGTCTATTTGGCCAAACCCATTAATCCGTGTCTCTGGAGTGAGCTCACGCTGAATTGAAAACGTGCCATTTTATCAATGATGCTATTTCCTGTCTGTTCTGTGGCGTCATGCTGAATTTTTGGGAAACGGCAGCTGGTGGAAGGAAAGCCAAGCCCAGCAGCAACCTGTAGGATGTATCGCTTATTGAGCTGGCTATCTCCTGTTGCCAAACCACAACTGCTGGCAGATTACAGCTGGCCAATAATACCTGTTGGGTGATCTAAAAGAACAGACTAAAGCCCAAAAGTGTAGCTTTTATTTCCCATTCAAAATGCTTTAAAATGTGTTGAAATGTGATTTGTGCACGGCCGCCATTTAAAAAATATATTCAATTTGCTCTTATGATGTACCCTCTTTTGAGATTACAGTGGTCTATTCTATAACAATAACCTTGTTGTTGAAACCAATTGGTGAAAATATAATTAACATTTAGATTTTGACAAACAAGAGGAGGTGCATAAAGAGTAGAAGCCACCACATGCTAAACGCTAATCAGATGTGAAACCTGAGGCAACAACGCTTTTGAACTAAACCTGAGGCACAACGCTACTGAACTCACCACCGAGATCACGGGAGAAATGACGCAGTCCCACGATTACATGGTTTCAAATGGAAGCCCCAGTGCCAAAACCAATCAACGGGCCTGTGAAGTGGATACCTTTGAAATGAATCAGCAGTGTGTGTGTGACACATTTTCAAAACAAATTAAAATCAACAACATAACCTTTAGTCGTTTAGTAATTACAGCACGATATGATAACAAGTCGGTATGGGCAAATCAAAAGCAACTTTTTTTATGATTGGAAAAACACGACTGTAAACAGAGGGAAGCTTTGGGAGAGGAGAGCAGCAACAATGTCATTAGCTTAGCAAAATGTATTCCTGTTGTGTGGTGGCCTGAGACAGCATGCAGCATTGTCTAGCCACACACAGGATGTTAACCCACTGACCGTGCTTTGCAGCAAAGCAACAGCTGTACAATCAAACGCAGTAAGCCATGCAGGGTATCTCACATTTGTCAGGCTGCTTGCCACATTTGGAACCCCACTATTAATATCTTCACTTCTCCCCGGGTAACATTACTGGGTGCACAAGTCATTGACCTCTCTCCCAGTGAAAGACCACATTTATATAATGCCGTAATTCAAATTTGATAAAGAACCTTCCGATAAAATAGTATGTGCTGTACCAAATGCCAGTTTGTTTCTGTCATACTAAGCTCTGGGGCACAACCTCCGAATCCTCCTTGCAATAAATGTTTGAATAGTGTTGCTCAGCATATAGTGCTAATAATTTAATATTGCAACAAAGTATGTTTTAAGGAATAATTCTACCATGTTAAAAAAATAGGTGGAATATATTCTATAGAAATATTCTACAGCGTACTCTCTTGCAGCAGGTCTCTTCGTAGAACTGACCAGAAGAAGCATGAGCGTATAGTAGATGTTCAGTCAGCCATAAAAAACAATCTTTCCCCAAAGATTGTCCTCCAGGTCGTTTGTGTGCCTATGCCCATATATAGTGCATATATATGCTGCAGCAATGTCTATGCACTCTAATCCCATCAACCTTAGGGAAATATGGTATGTGTCTACAGTGTGCTAATAAGAACTACAATCCCCAGCTACAAGCCATGATGGTCGCCCAGGTAACCCAGCTAGCCCCTGGTTGCCCCCAGCAGTAGCGGTCACAGTGTCACTCACGCTGGCAATGACCCCAGGAGCGCCGCGTCCACCCCCAGCAGCAGTCCACCCTAGCTCCATATCGACACAGACCATTGGAAGACGCCATCTGCCGCGGCCACCTGTCAGAGGAGAAACAACATTAGTTCACAGCCAATTAAAAGCAACACTGTATCACGCCAAAAGATGCATCATCCAAAAACAAAAGCCCAAACTGTTCACACAAAGCCTTTGTCTACAACAGTTAGTTTGCTCAAGTTTCTTGGCATAAGGAGAGAAACAACATGAAGTTTACCAAACGCCAAATTGCTGGTATCTGTTGGAAAACATATTATGAAAACGCAACAATTCAAAAGTTACACCTGTTTTTTACTGATATTTCACTCAAGTCCAAACTTTTAAAGTGAAGAAAGTCATTTGGAGTCTCTGTCACAGTCTATGATTGAAGTGTAATTTTCATTTTCTTCTCCAAATGAAAAATCAAGTCATTTTCCTATCATCTCAGCAGTGAAAATGAGACCGTATTGTATAGTGATAGTCTACTCAGAGCCTGGAGACCTACGCTGGGAGACTACAGGGCCCAATTTGACACATTTAAGCTTCACTTCACATCAATGCACCAGTGAAACACTAATCTTTACAGGCGACACTGCCATTGTACTGATTCCAGAGCGTATGAGGGAGATTATACCTCATGCGTTAGCATTATGAATGGCACAATGATACCTGCTCCAAGTTTCACCCTGTGGATTGACAACTAAATAATACCAACCACAGCCGTGATCATGTTTCAGAGAAACTCCGTCAAATCCTATCCAAAAAAATTGTAAGAAAAGTCAGAATGAAAACTTTAAATGAAATGATAAAACCACAGAGAGGTGATTTTATATTTGCACATTGTTCCCAGTTCCTGGTTTATGTGGATGTGAACAGCAAATATAATTTGGATGTTTGTATACCCTGGTGTTCCATTTTATTTGGTTCAAACATAGAAATAGCTGCATCTTGGCAAAGGTTACCTTTTTTATCTGTACAGACCCTCCCAATGTGTTGTTGGAGAGAAAACAGAGAAGGAACAAGCCCATTTAAGGATTCATCTGTCGGAAAACATTGCATAGTTTGTTTTACAGCTGGGTGACATTGGCAAAATAAAACAAAATAAACACTTGAAAAAAAATAAGGGTACGGTGGTTGGTGCAAAAACATTGCAACACCGTTCAGTAGTGTCTCTCAAAATACTTGTGTATACATAAAGGAGGCCCGCTCTTTTGCCTTGGTCGAGGGTGAGATTGATGTGTTATGCATTCAAGGCACGTCCTCTGTCGCTATCCCTGCCTGTTAGCATCCCGTTGCCAAGTCGTGCAAATGCTAATGCTTGCCCCCCCACTGCCAATCACCTCACAGAGAGAAAACCTGACGGAGGATGCTAAGTGAGAGTGGCAGGCCAAGACAAAATGTTTGTCTGAAGCCTGGTGGACTGGAAGGAAGGCAGGAAGGCAGGCAGGAGCCCGTTTCGCACTGTCTAAGAGATGAAATGAGGAGAAATGGGGAGAGGTTAAAAAGAAGTGGGGTTAGAAGAAAGGGGAGTAAGGATAAGAGAGGGGAGAGAGGAGAGGACTAGGTTTTCCTTGCCAGATATGCTTGTTTGGCTTTACGCTCCGCTGAGGTAGAACCCCTGACCAGGAACTCTAACAGGTTTTACCCAAACACAAAAACAAAAACACAGAAACACTGTCTCTGTCTCTCTCCATCTCTCTTGACACACAAACACACACACACACACACACACACACACACACACAAACACATTAACAACCTGCAAACAACACCAAACACATACTATGGCCGTTTAAAATGACCTCATACTGTATAATTTCTATGTAGAAAGCACACGCCAGCTTGCCTGAGGCAAGGGCTCTTTCTATTAATAAATATCAATATTTGATGGGGATCAAGGGGGAGGAAAACACCATTAAAATAGTTACAGCAGGCTGGCGTGCTGATTAACAATCATAATAGCAAAGAAGGATACGGCAAATTGGTCCAGTATGGCATTAATAATTTAGCTAACAATGCGCTTGTTATTCTGTAGTAATTCTTCAAAAATCACCATACAGCCAATGAGGACTAAGACAGATACAGTGTTGGACTCATTAGCCAACGGATAGCTGGTGATAACTGACTTACTTCAAGCAGTTTAGCTGAAAACCACAATACAATGGTGTGATCTGAGCTTGACTGAATGAAGCATGTAACTGGACTTAAAGCACTTGTCTAAAATACATAACAAGAAATGAGAACTGGTGCTAGAGGAACCAGAGAAGATCACCATCACCCAGTAGTAGGGCCAAAGGTACTAATTGTGTGGGGTGGCAATACTCTGATTACTCTTGGCAGATATGACGGGCCATAAAATCTCAGCCCCCAAATGACTAAATCAGACATCTCGCTCGTGTTCTCACTAAAACACACAAACTAAAAAAAGAAACGGAACAGAAATTTCGCTTTGTTTGTTTGACGCTTATATTTCCCCGTTCCCTCATCTCCTCCTCTCATCCTCAGACAGCGTGTAGCCCTTGGCAGTAGTGAGCAGCAACAAGCATCCAACTCAGCTCGTATAACAACGTTCATCAGTAACACTGAATTATGAGCTCATCCATTTATAAGCACTGCGGTACACAGGAGGAGTGATGTCCTGTCATATTCTTTATGCAAAATTCATAGAGCGCAGGCTGGGCCGACTGTAATCACTTTCAACACTGTAGGGCAGGCTACACCGAGCAAGCGAGCATCCTTCTTCTCCGCAACTTCCCTCTTCTCCAGTGACACTGTGCTGCACTGGGTAGCAGCATATCAGTCGGACATGAGCATAATATCCACATTTATGACCCTGGGGTTGTGAATGATGATTCTAAATTTCCCTTTGAGAGAACCAGAGTAGAAAATGATAGCCCTAACACACACGCCATTGACACTGAGCTGAAATAGACGACAAATAAATTTTTTCACAGCAGCACCTGACGGAGCAAGGTCTAGCCTATCAGTCCTCCATTGTGTGGCTAATGGCGACCGAGACGGAGCGACCCCAGTACAGCATCTCTGATTGATCATGAAAGGGGAACAAAGCCATTCGCTGAAGTGGCACTCTGGAAGTGTGACCCCGGAGTGGCTCTCTGGCATGACAGTGGAGTGCACACACACACTGTAGTACGGATTGTCCCTAAGCTTGTTACCAGACAGTGTGAAGCTCCACTCTGGATGTCAGATCTATGTGTAATACTGTGAGACGTGGAAGAATGAAAATTCCCGCTCTATTGTGAGAGCCTGACGCAAACATATCACCTTGCTTCTTTCTTATTCTCTCTTAATTATTTTTTTTCTTTGCACAGGCTCCACAGCGTCTTTACAGTAGCTCTCCAGTATCCATGCCTGAGGGCACAGATGTAAGTCTGATGTTACTGTGACAGCACTATGTCTCCTGGCACCGGGCCACGGAGTTGGACGCATTACCGAGGAGGCCTGGTATGCGCTGCCCAGGATTGTGTGGAGTCCTTTGATCGTGCCACAGTGCTCTGACCACCAGCCAGCGGGGGTCTTTGTCCACAGAGCCACTTCAGCTGTAGCATCCCGGCTAAAGTGCACTGCCAGTCTTCATCCATAGCATGTCGTTAGCACTACTGGCAACTCTAAGTAATGGGAAATCTTTAAATGGAGATTTACGGGTTGGCATCGTGTGCGCTCTTAGGAGAGGTACAAAAAAACCTTGCACAGGATAACACTCAAGTGCCCTTCAGGTGTAGCTAAGCCTGTTAGATGCCCTCTCCAAGCTGCAATAGTGAGGCAAATAGGTAACAAATGGCTTTTTAGGCTGTGCTCACACTCACAGTGTACCCTCTCCATGAATTTAGATTGAGGCGGACGCCCATGTTTATGAACTTGGAAATAGGAAAATAATGGCCAGCGTGACAAGCTTGCTCTAGTATGGACCGCATGCCGCCTTTAATGTAAATGCCATTAGACAGGCAGACAGTG
Organism: Galaxias brevipinnis; assembly: GCA_036023535.2. Classification (NCBI taxonomy): domain Eukaryota; kingdom Metazoa; phylum Chordata; class Actinopteri; order Galaxiiformes; family Galaxiidae; genus Galaxias; species Galaxias brevipinnis. Next base: position 30,121 of record JAVQIZ010099858.1, on the reverse strand, counting down.
AAATAAAAGCACCAAAGATCTTACTAGGACGTGACCTGTCTCACTGGCATTAGTCCCTTTGATCAGACCTGGGTGTAATCAATAAGACACTGAGATGCAAACACAGAGTGCATACATTTCCCCTTGGTCACTTTCTCCCTCTTTCCAACATCAGAAACACATAAACACACAAAACTTTGGATTTTTCTCTTCATCGTTTTTGTTAATAGATTAAGCTGCAAATTCCTTTTGAAGTTCAATTCACATGTTTCTTGTTCTATTAATCAAAAAGCTTCAAAGTAGAAATGAAAGCATTCCCTTTATAGATAAAGCGGGAGAAGGAAAACATCTAAGAAAATGTCCAAAGTTTTTAAAGCACAGTTTTGTTCAAAAGGGAAAAAAATATTCTTCAAAATATTAAGTATGTCGCATTCTATTAAAAGGTGTAGTGCAGAACAATGATTATGTGGAAAGGAATAGGAGACGGCATTCTACCCATCACTTCATTTGGGAATGTACAGTGGTTCAATATAGCAATCCAAGGGTGGGCCTCTGATTCATACACGTATAAGCTCATATGAGCTCAAGGTGAAAAGAGGATTCAGCTTGGGGCTCAGCATGCTTGTCTAAAGATGATAAATGAGGGTGAAAAAAAAATCTAATTAGAATGCTTGACTACATTCCCTCTAGGAAACAAAATAATCACATAGAAATACTCTCCATTCTAGGTCTCTAGGTCTATTTGTCTAACTGTATTACTATTTGTAATGATTCTTTTGAGATCTTATCATCCTACATACAATTCCGTCCAATTGGAGAGAAACGAAAAGTTGGCTCTTGTAGAGAGTGCATACTTACGCCGAAAAGTATTAATGTAAACGGTCATCTGTAGGTAAACTAATACACGACAGGGAAGGTTAATATGCAGTTATTAATAAACAAGCATGATGAAATTAGTTGAAAGCAACAACCCTGCATGTAAATGTTATGTTCCAATTTGCAGTTGGTGAAATCATCCTAAATAGGCAACATATTGTAAACTGAAATGAAGACAATCGTTTTTGATTAAATACAAAAAGGATAAAAAATGAAATATGTTAAAGAAAGATATTGAGCGTTCTGTGCTTTTACATCACACTTTTACTTAGAATAGGCAACATGTTGAACTCGGGTGCATAGGTTTATAACAATATGGGACATAGTACGACATACACATGCTTCGGATTTTGGCACGTTTCCCACCGCTCCTCGCATACTTTACCGAATTCGTGTTTGGGCACGAACAACCCGGCAAGGAGTGCTGTCATATCAGTTCATACAGAGAAAGATACCATCGGCTGACTGACAATAGCAGCTTGTTTTGGTTTGCCACACGTGAACTTTATTTTAGGGCTACCCACAGCAAAAACCAAGTGCAATTACAAATTATTTACGTTTATTTAGAAGAGAGAAATTGTTATTATCTCATTATTATTTCAAACAGTAGATCACACAAAATAGGGCTACTGGGTTAAAGAGCCAATACTCTTTAAAAATTTTTAAATAAACAACATTACGCACTAGTGTTGATTCATTGGATCAATTGTAACTACGGCGAGCACTATATTAGAGCCCAATTGCAACGTTTTGGAAAGGCTGCATTTCATCTTAGAAAATATAATTATTATAAGTATAGACCTAATCGTATCTGATAATTCGGCTTGTCTGTATCGAGTCAAGTGTATAGCCATCGAATTTAAATATTCGCCAAAAGCGAGATGGTATAACAACATTTATTGCGTGTTAGCAAAGTATCGTATAGGGGGTTTTTTATCTGGAAATTCTCACCTTCCGTCGAAGTCAGCACTTGCTCCAAAGCAACAACTGCACAACATCAACAACTTTATCCATAATTCCATAATTAGAGGAATACGCGCGAGCTGTGATTGCTCCACGACAATCCAACAGTAGCGCCTGCCTGCAGAATGCAATTGAACACCAAATACTTTTGCACAACTGTTGAAGTTCAACTTGCTCAAGATATTTGCTTGTATCCGTGAAGAAGATCATTCAAAATGTTAGAACGTTGCCAGTGAGACCAGTCCGTAGCACAGAAGTGACCCAGTGAGTATTTGCAGTTTAGAATGGAGCGGTATGCACTCTACTGGTCTTCAAGGAACGCCGCAGCTCTCTCTCTCTCTCTCTCATTTACTTGTGCTGCGTCTCCGCATGTTCACTGAGCACTAAAATGTCCCCACTACTTGCAAAGCAGTGTTCTTTTATTAACAAGGCTACAGTTTAATCTGGCCCTTATGCTACTTGGCTTCACCTGTCAGGCTGGAGCGCACTTTACCTTAAAAATATACCCCTTCCTTTGGTCCAATTCTGCATTGTTTTGATTCCAGAATGTGAATCCAATCACCGGGCCAATATGCTGATTACAGTATTGTGCTATGCTTCCTTTGGACATACCTTGGGCTAATTAATAGCCTGCTGAGGCACGCAGGTGCAGTGCCCACCCAGGTAGACGCCTCCGGCGTTTACACACTGCAGACTGAAAAAGTCGACAGGTTAATTTACAATTTAGCATTTTAAATGTCTGAAAATTTGGTTGCATTACACGCATATACACACACATGCACACAAAGTAAATTAACTTGTTTTTTTCGCAACTACATCACATACAAATGAGTGTGCAGAGAATTTTGCTGCTACATCCAAGCCTCTGGAAATGCATATTATTTGGAACACAATTAACCTTGATTTTCTCTGCACCCTTTCAGTTTTGTTTGTGGGGTTCAGAATTGCAAAACATCAATGAAAACAAGCTACAGCTTGGTTCCAAACTTTATATTGCGTGACAAGGGTATAATTTGTAGTTCCTAAAACAAAAGGAAACGACCTCTCTGCTTTAAAAAAACATGTTAAATTCATCTATCAGCCCGTGCTCCTGTTGTGTGACAAGCTTTTCTCATCTCCTGTGCTGTGATGCACCAGGTCTAGACTGCCTTCAGGGGCAATTTCAATGAATAAAAAATCCTGAGCAAGAAATGAGACGCTTTTCTGTAATTAAATCCAGAGAGGATGAATTCTACATTTAAAGCAAACACTCCCCGGGGTTCACTGTCGTCTGTCTAATAACTGGCAGTGAGACGTTTAGACGTCACTTCTAACTACCTCTGGCTGGGTTTGGGTCACCGTTACCTTTTCATCCATGTAGTTGTTTGCCATGTAATTCCCTGTTAGTGATGCAATCCCCAAACGTATGTCTTTCCGTAGAGAAGAGACAGAGATGCACTCAGGCCTCCTTAAAAGCCGACTGTCTGCTCAGATCAGAATCCAGGATAATTTAATTAAACCGTTAGTTGATTTCCTGGTGGGGTGTATTTCTTAATAACTAACACAAATAGAATACATTGGTCTGCCAACTTTCTCATTGTATATCACATTGACTGCCATTCCTCAGCAAGTGAATTACACTGTGATGCATCCTAAAGAATGCCCCAGACAAGAATTACAGTATGGCTTTTCCTTAGTAACAAAATAGTGATTAAATCGTAATTAAAAAAGTGCAATTTGTATTGGGCAAGAATGTCTTTAAAACAGTTAAAGTATTTGAATGAAAGTTAAAATTATATGTTAGTATCAAATAAAATCCAGTTAATTTGTATAGCACATTTCATACACAAAGGTAATTCAATGTCTGCCTACTTCAGAAGGTGTGTAAAGGGTTTGACTGTCCCCATGCTTATTTTGGAAAAGCTTGTATATCATTGCCTGATGTGCCAGCCCCAGCCATATACTATTATCGAGACTGCGGTAAATAAAACGGACTATCTGTCAAATCCACAGTTAGATTCAATTTGCCAAATACGGACCAATAAACTATTGCGCAGAAACAGCGGGTGTTACAAAATGCAGTGACTGTGGAGGAACACAGGTGATCTGCATTGTAATTTCAAATAATATCCCTGTGGTAAATAATATAATGAAGCGTCATTTACCATCTATCAGAGCTTTCTCCTACAGCAACTAATTATTCAGTTTGCTTTTGCTGAACGCCCCCACAACTTTGATGGGCCTTAATGTACCCCTGGGTGGCCAACCCCCGCTGTACAGAACACTGTGATCTGCATTCATAAATCAACATGCTGTGCCCCTCCAGCTGACAGTCACACAAACAAGTACATACAAAATAGGGAGAAAGATCTATCCAGCAAGCCCACAATACTGAAATAACCCTGGACTTATGGCCTCTTATGAGTCCATAACCAGTTGGTTCGAGTCTCCTTCCTTGGCACTTCATTCGTCCCTTCTTATTACTGCACGCTTCAGTCTGGACCGTCTCTCCTTCCCTGCATGCCTATATGCATTTCTGTCATGTGCACTTGGGCAGAGCCCAAGGCCTGGCCAGGGAAGCAGCAGTTTCCTTTTGAAATAATTCCAGCTCCTGGAAGGAGCTGTGTCTCTAGCCATCTACCCTGGGAAAAGATTGGCTGCGAGCACAGAATTCAGATGAGCTAGAGATTGGAAAAGACACCTCCACCTCCTCCATTCCTTTTGTGATTAGGAAGAGGCTCGTCCTCCTTTTGTTTTCGCAAGCCACTGTGATACATTGTTCAGGCGACAAGGTAATATGGTGCCGAGTAACAGATGAAAGGTGCATAAAATAATATTACCATTTCACTATAATTGTGGGCAGTACACACAATAAAAAATGGTGTTAGTATACTGTGCAGTCCATATACTGCCATATTTTGTGTTCTATACCAGGAAACGAAAGCAAAATTGTGTATCTATTTGAGCAAATTGACCTTTTCTGCAGCACAGAATTCATAAAATATTCATGGCCGTCAACGTGTTTGGCTATGCATAAGACGTTTCACTTTTGTTCTAGATGAGGATTGAGTACTTGAGGTGCAAATGGATTCTAAGCCAGCACCTTTTTGTATCTCTGTTAATACCTATTCACTGTAATAGAGGGAGAATACTGCGTAGTGCTATTACATAGACTAATTCACACCTTTGCGAAATATATCATGTAGAAATATCATTCATTTATTTCACAGTCTGGGAAGACCCATTAATTCTGCTCAATAAAATTCCTGTAGCCTATTATTTGAGTAGGCAAAATGGTGTTTGGACATGGGCAAAAATGTAATGTAGCAGTAATTCATGTACATTTTGATTTCAGGCAACAGTTATGTCTATATTTTGGTAATAGAGAAACATAACTGGATTGCATTAAATTCAACTAACAGGGTGCACGCTGGCAGGAAAAAAAAAAGACATATGCTATACAGTAAAATATCTTATAAGACAAATGAGATACCCTAGTGCTTGAGTGCGTCAAATCAATATTCAAGACATGGTTGGCAATGTGTGTGTAACTAGCTGCAGCACAAATGAGATTCCTTGCTGATGGGACTCTTAATCCCTCACCTAAAGAAATCATAGAAAAACACAAGTTGAAAGGAGATAAAGACTTCATGTCACGATTCCCGGTAAGAAAATCCTCCTCTTAACCTCCTCCAACCTTGAGACATCTTTTAAGTACAGATGCTTGTATGTCCATATTGTCCTTATTAGTCAATGTTACTGTCAGCTGCCGATGGATCCGGGCCAGTGGACTTGATTGGCATGGCATTGATGTGCCCTCTGAACACGCCCACCAGCATGTTGTTTTTAGGAGAGCAGCTCTCCGGCTGCATGGTCATCACCCGCACGGAGTACCCGTGGGGCTCGGCTGCCCAGGAGCGGTCCAGGTCAACCAGGCCCATACACTGCTTGCCTGGAGGAACGACAAAATAAAACATGAGAAGATGGAACGAGACACACAGCAGCAACACCAAAGACGTTATGGCAAGTCGGCCGGACAGCCTAGATCCCCCCATTGCCCTGGCTCCCTGTCTCAGATGGACGCCGGCACACTGGCAGCCTCCGGAGAGAAGAGATCAAAGATCGTCAGCTGGCGTCAGTGGGAGGGGGATGTGTGTCATGCCCGAGCCCCGTGAAAGGGGAGAGAGCAGAAGCCGGCGCGACAGGCCTTGTCAGGTACACGCGGGAGCGCTTCCGAGGGATGAGGAGGAGGCAGCCGGGAACCCTTTGGAAGCTGGGGGGATGAGAACCCCGACTAGGGTGAAGAGTCATCGGGGTGACCAGAGACGCTGCATGCTCAATATCTGCCACTCGACAATGCACTCTCCAGACAGACCCAACTAATCCAATTTACCTCACATATCTTTCCTTTCATTCTGACACCAGCAATCACTAGCACCACGGTGTTTACTTCCTCTCAAAATACGCCCTCTGAAGAGGAGTCTGCGGCGTTGTTTTTTTTTTGCCTCGACAATGCCTTCGGAGCGGGTTAATACTGTGCTGTATCTGTGGCTTTTTCTTGGACGGCCTGGAGTCTCTCCGTCTGGGGGTTCAGGTAGTGTGGGAGGGTGGTAACAGGCCTAGACTCGGTGGAGATGAGAGCTGCGGAGGGTCTCTTACCAACGAGCCGCCTCTCCGGAGGAAGCTGCCCAGCCGTCTGGTCTGCGAAGCGACAGAGCACCATGTGCTCCTACAGAGAGAGCAGGGGAAGAGAGACCGTGAGACACAAACACCAAGACAAAAAAACACACCTTTGGTCTTCAACTTTAAAACTACTGGTACCCAAACTGTCAATAAAATGTGATAAATTATAGGAATAACCCCTATAGTTATGTGACGATACAAACATGCTTGACGTAAAAGACGGGACATATTTTAGGTGAGGGAAGCATGTAACAGCTAAAGTTAGAGACGGTAAGACTTTGGGGACAATTACCATGCGCGTCTACAAGCCTGCCTGGAGGAAAACACTGGCCGTCTGACCTGCTGCATGGATTCAACCTATTAGAACCCTCTCCGGAACGGGCTAAGGGATCGCACCGAGGCGTTGTTCTACAACAAAGCGATAAAGTCTCTCCAACCCATCCTTCCAGGGGCACTCGAAAATAGCGACCCAGGAGGGAAGCAGTCATCTCCGCCCCGCTCCCGCTCTAATTGATTCCATTTCTCACTGGGAGAGGTCAGTAGCGAGCGCGGGGCCAAGGTGCAGACGCTGGGAGTTGGCGCTGAGCACCAGCATCTCAGATCATTAGCCCTCGATTGCGGCCGCGTGCTATTTGTCACGGCGCTGTCAGTCTGTTTAACTAGCTACGAGGCCAAGAGCGCGCAGTCCGCCGACTCTGGCGCTTTGGAATTCCATCTTCACTCCTATAATTGGGGAGGGAGGGTTTGAGGGTGGAGATACTGCGGCTGGGGTCGGATTTCATTGAGCTGAAGATAAGTGTAAATATCATAGGTGTTTGAAAGAAAAAGAGAGACCACAATCAAATCTAATCAAGTCATTATGCAAGGGGAGGTTTGAAAGGAGCTTATGTGTTAATCAGCGGAAAATTAGTCCAGTTGTCTAAATTGAATATTGATTTCTCTTTCTTTTTGTGGCCAAGTGTTGTTGTGCATATTTCCAGACATTAGTTATGCTAATGCTTTACTCTGGCTAGAATCCATGGGACAAACTGAATACCACAGGGAACAGACAGGGCTGAAAAAGACTGTCTGCTCTTCACATTTTATTAATGCACTAAACTTGTAATCACACAGCTTAAAATAAGACATTGTGTTGCATGTTTTGATGTACCATAAACATGATAAAAATGTAGCTTGTGAGTCCTGAAAAACAGACGTTCTGCAGAACTAACTACAATGGGATTTAAAGAAAAGAAAAACACAATATTGTTTTTCAACTTTATATGAGAGATATGGAATTATATCAGTACTGCCTCCTCAAAATCCATTATGCTGCTGTTAATTCTACTGGCACTTGAAAAGTTGCACTCAACCAGAGCACTGTATTTTTTCTTTATAAATGTATGAATATAATATTTTGCTACGGGTCCCCACGACGACCCATAAAGGGAATACTTTTTTTCCTATTATCATAATGCTTTGCAGGAGTCAGGCATACAAAACATCAATTCAATCTTCAGTGCTGACTAATTTGCATCTCTGCAGATGAACAACAAAAAGGGGAGCTGAAAAGCTCACCTTAAAACTCAGAGCCTCCTGGAACCTTTTGCTGCACACAGAAAAGAAGGGGACATATTTGTATTAGTGCAGTGCCAAACATGGGGATGTTTCAAGGAGATGCATGTGTGTTGCTTCTGTCTGTCATACAATGGTAAAGTCAGCTACAGTACATGCAGTATAATGGAAAAATAAACTCCTAACAAAACAAACGGACTAAAATGATCATAACAGGCCTAATACTTGACCAAACACAAACAACACTCATCTCTTCTCCAATCCCTCCCTGGAAACTAGACAATTTTTAGATGAGCTTTTGTGTCTATGGCCTGGGGGGAAAAAAGAGAGTGTTTATTTAAGACGTTAGTGAACAGTTTGAGAGGGTGGTGGTGCGTGGCTTCGAGCTAACTAATAATTAGCACGACATGGCCGACGGGTCAGAGGGCATGAGCAGTCAGGGCACTCAGATGAACTCTAATGCTTAACTTGGCCTGTTAACAGACTTAACACCACAAAAGGTTGAAGTAGTGGGCACTTAACAAAAACCTGCCAAATGCTTGGAATGTATACACCTGCAGACCCTTCAAGAGATAAAGTTAACCTGAGGTGGAAATTCTTCAGCAGATAAATTGGGCCATGGTGAAGGACTTTCATTCTTGCATAGTTAGGGGTTCCTTTCAGATATTCTACTAATGTCATGACTAGCCATCTCTAAAGTAGGCATGTGTGTCGTGGCTATCAAGACATTTGTATCGGTATCCTATTCTCTGCCTAAAGTTCCCACACCATTTCAAACCAATCAATCAGCCGAGTGCTGCCATAGTAAAGAGGACTACACCATTAAAAAACAGGCCAACATTTTTTTCCCTCTCTTCTCTCCCTAATGTTTGTACCCTCGCAGCACTATTCCACTGAGGATCACATTTCAGCAAGATGTCAACGTCAACGGTTACTTCTCCCGGCCTTGGGAATGAAGTTACCAGAGGTAATTCTGAGGCGAGCAGTGATTCTTGTTAACGACCCCCCACTGGTTTAGAGCCAAGTCTGCCAGTCAGACAGGGCTGGTGCGCAGATCCTCATTCTCTGCTATTGACACAATGCTGAGGAGACTGAACGGACAGGTGGGCGACACCATGCCCAGGGCAATGGGATAGGGCTCTGTCACGATGAGAAAAAGAGACAGTGACTTACGTCAGAGAACCAGGGGATAGAAAAATAGAGGGAGAGGAAGGAAAGAGACGACAGGACTAAAAATAATGACAGAGAAGCGCAAAGCCGAAGGAAACTAAAATAAGGTGAGCGGAAATGCTATCAGGAGGGAAATAAAGAACTTGAAAAGGAAAGGGAAGGGTTACAAATGGTAACAAACAAATGGAGCTGAAATAAGGGAACTGACCTTCGGGGGAAGGTGAACTTGACGGTATTCTGAATAAATCCGTAGCAGCATGGGCTAACCACGAAGGCCGCTCCCGCTTCGACGCAGTGCTCAACAACCATGTCGGTCGCAACGCCGCACGCATGCAGAGCCACCTGAGGAACACACACACACACACACACATACACACACAGGTCTTAATTCATTCATAAGCACACAGATTGACACACTTGTTCCACGCTGTTTATACAGCTTGAACCACAAGATTGTGGTGGAGTGAGGTTTCTTTGAGACCACAGCCAAGCCCAGAGTTTGAAACAAAAACAAAACATAACCATATAATCAATTCCACTGACTACTGCGTAAAGACTGCTGCCTTTAAATAAAAGTGTACTCTCTAAGGGGCCAGCTCCCAGTGGCAGAGCAAACAAACTAGATTAAAAGTTGGGAGGTAAAGGCACGGATGTCATAAGATTCGCATTGAGTTGGTCAGCTGTGCGTGACGATGGCTTGCTGGTCACATATTAGCTCTAGTGGATGTGGTTAGAGATTGCTAAGAGGGCTCGGTCTGGAAAGAAAAATGCTTCTCTTTGAGTATCCAGAACCGGCTCCTAAAAGCACATAAGTAGTGGACAGTCAGTCGGAGGGGAATTCGCTGGTTTATAAAAACATGCCCACTTACTTACCTGAAGTCTGATCGCATCTAACAAGTCGCATCTAACACTGCTATTCGTGTCCAGAACCATAGACAGGCCATGGACGTTCCCAAGTCAACAGTGTATGGAGGGAGTACAGACAGACGCTCCAAACCCCAGGATTAAAGCCTCCTAAATCTCCAGGCAGCAGAACATTTCTCAGGAGCCTGTCCAACTCTCCCTGGAAATGCCTTGGCTGACTCAAACCCTCTGTTCCACCCGCAGATGATGCTGCTGAACTTGGCCGGGTATGGTCCGCTCAGAGCCAAATATTCTAATCCGAAGAGAAAGAAGTTACCGGCCGCATATTAAGCGATATATTATGGAGGGCTCAATATGAATGTCAGATTAGACCACCGGGCTGTCATTATTGATTATTATTATTGTTGACTTATTTGAACGCTACCAGACAGTCATCATAAAATAATTTTATATTTTTAATAACTCTTTAGTGGAATTTGCATTGATTATATGTAGCTATTTGAGGAAGTGTTCACATGTGTAGCGTGGTCCAACATCTACAGGAAACAGCATCTACACTATGATGTTCCTCCCATGTTTTGAGGTTCGCATCAACACCTCATTACATAATGTTGAAGTGATCTATTAAGTTGGGGAAGTAGTTTTGCAGTTACTGCTATAACTTTGTGGGACTATAGAAACTAAGACGATGTTAATGCCACATCGTCTTCGTACTTCATGAATATGAGCTAGCCACTTATGCAATACAACAGACCGACCATATTCCTCCAGTTGATTCAACCCTCTTTATTTGAACCATTCTCCTCTTTGGAAGCCATTCTGGTTAAAATAACGAGACAAAGATGGGAGGTATTTCCTGCCAACTGATCAGAGGAATGTTGGTTTGGCGGCTTTTCCCATTTCTGAACCGGCTGCTCACGAAAAACAACTTTATTCTCTCAAAACAAGCGCCACAGATAACCTTAGAGAACATAACTCCAGTGTTTTGTATGGGACATAACCAAAAAAGGGGCTTACGAACAAAGACAGCTACGACTTGCTGTCCAAGAAAGGCTGTCTAGAACAACAGCTTACACAGTCTGTATGGGCTCACAATACATTCATCCAATTCCACTACATTAACATTAAACCATAAAGAACTGAATAGGGGGTTGCACAAGGGTGATCTTTTTTAGTCTCTTTTTTCCCGTTCAACAGGGTTAGAAAAACGTAAGACAAGAATGCTGAGGTGGGGAATTGTCTGATGTAGAAGTCGTTTTTCTCTACATGATTACAAATAGACGACCAACCAAACCAACGGCATTGGTTTGATATTCGAGCAAAGAAATGGATCACAATTCATTAGATATTATATACAGTTATTCCCATTACCTGAAACTAGGAGAGAAAATCCTTTACTGCAAACCACACCAATACATTGCCTGGGCTGGGCTATAGTGCAGTGGCACTGCACCTTTCAGGATCACACTGTGTTCTGCTCGACTTTGAGTATGACAGCTCTGATCGAATATGCTGCCTGTCATAGTCACGACTTTCAAGGTATGGGGTTTCATCAGTGACAGAGAATATAATAGAAGAAAAGAATGGAAAGCCCAAAGGGGTTCCAAAATATCAAGGCTTTCCCCTTCACCCCCTACGGGTTACAATTGTCCTTTACAAAATGTCCTTATTGAACTACATCCAGAGACTCCATAAGTCGGTCTCAAATTGCTTTCCACTTAACAGTTTTGGTATTACTAATTTTATTTATCACACATTATACAACTTTGATTTAATCTAACGAAATCTGACATTAGGTACTTACAAGTCATGTAAATATGTATATCAAGCCGATTATCTACAAAAACTTAAAAGGCTAACTGCTTAACGGTATCCTAGGTAACTTGAATAGGTTGCTCATACACACTGATGATGAAACTAATTAGGCAATTCTTTTCTCCAAAGTATTCACTGAAACAGTTTGTAATCTATGCCCAACAAAGCTTAATTAGTTCAATTTATTTTGTATATATTTAAATCAGTCAGTCTCTCTAATTCTATAGGAATTGCAATCAAAAGTTACGTACAACCCTTAGGATGCGTGTGAGAGAGAATGTGTTCGTTGGTCCTTCACATGTGCATAAATATAGGTTTTGTGGGCAGCGTAAACGAGCACCAAGGGCATAGGAGCATGGTGAAAAGTAGAGCTGCTCCAGATAACCATTGCTTCTAGATATTATCTCTGCAGCATTCAGTGCCTCTGAGGCCCCGGCTGGTTCACTGTCTGTCCCATAGGACAAAGGATGAGGGAGGGAGCGCTACATAGACACACACACACACACACTCTCACACACACACACACACACACACACACACACACACACACGGCCCACGCTCCATCAGCAGTAGGGACTAGACTCAGGCTATGAATAGGGAGCCTGGAATAACTTCATTAGCTCCATTCAATGAATGACCCTAAACATGAAGCAATATTAGATAAATGCCCAGATAATATTATAAGGAGCTGCACAGTATTGTGTATTATCTGTGGGCATGCAATGACACTGTACCCCTCGTGAAATACAAATATCTGTAATTGGGACAAAAACAATACTTCTTCAATATTATTTTAAATAAAATCAGCCCCTAAGAAAGTGTAGATTGCCAGTCTTAAAAAAAAAACGTGTGCACTACACAAACAAATAAAGCCAGACAGACAGACGGACACAGAAAAGCCTTCCTGACTTCCTGACCAGAGTACTAATAAACTCCCCCACATATTGGAGAGAAGAGTGTTCTGTTCTGTTTGTTTTTCACCAAGTGGAGCAGGTCTCAGTGGAGTGGCTGGGCTGGGAGAATAGGTGCTTCTAATTGCAGCAGGTACAAATATAAGGCATGTTTGTCCCAGAGAGAGGAAAAGCTGTACTCTACCAGCACAGCTCCTTATCTACAACAACTCATCCTGAGCTGACAGGCCCACCTTTTGGAATACCTTGGAGATACACACTGACCTGCAAAAAAAATCCTAGTATGAGGAAATACATTGTAGTAAGACTTTCAAAATAGAGTCCGTTCCAAGTCACACCTGCTCAAAAATCAAGTTTGTGAACCAAACATCACCCATTTCTGTGGTAATTTGAAATATCCTAACAAACTGGATTGAAAAATAACTAAAGTGGCTTCATGCCCAATTTGGAAACAATTAGCTCATACATTTGTGTTAATTTAATAAGTAAAGTAGAGACACGGGTGCAAAGCCTACTCAACGTAATTGGAAGTGGCTGGCAAACCTTAAAAAATATGTTTCCTTTGAAAGCCATAAGTCAACGTTCCTTTCTCACCCCAATGTGAAACGGTCCAGTGAAGTAGTCAAGGTTGGCCTGGATGAAGCCGATGTTGGCAAGGCCCAGCTCAGTGCTCCGTTCTTTGGCACGGACCAAGGACTCCTCCTTGTTCTCTATTAGAATCACCTAGAAGAGACCAATGCTGACATGGAGATCATGGTGGTTTGTTTCAGCAGAGCAAAGAAATAAGGTTTAAGTAAGAAGTTATGCTGTGGCATGTGGGCTAATGTAGTACACTCAGTAGCAGTGTTCGTAAAAGGAAAATGGTCAGAAACTTTTACTAGCCTCAATGTACCTTGCATTTGGGCAGCGTGTGCGCTATTACAATTCCCACATGGCCCTGAGAGACAAACCGAAGGAAAAGAACAACACATTACAAGAAGACCTGAAAGAGCACATCAAAGGTGGTGTGGACAGTCCTGGTCTGAGGACAAACCTGACCCATTACACGTGCGGGGTGACCACTCCAGTGTTCCCTTTATGATGAAAGCCACCCACTCCACTTTCCTGGTCTAAGTACATAAGGGCAGTGAAAGAAAGGGCAAAAAGGAAAATTGCATACTTTGGTCTTTTCCCCTCTGTGGCTAACAAATACAGTGCTTAATATCTACGGACAGACCGGCCTCTTCAGCTACTCTATATCTGATTAATAAAAGGAATGGAACAATAGTTACCCCACCACTACAGAAGTCAACCACTGTGTCTCCGGGTTTGGCCAGCTCCGTAACCATAGTGACCAAGTTGTTCAGCTGTTGCCTCTTCCGTACAGCACGACCATCTGACATTTTCCCTACCCAGAAGGAAACACAGAGGGAAATATAGGCCTGGTCATTATCATCTGAGGAGAGACAGACAGAACATTTTACAGCGAGTAAAGGAGCTGTCATATGTGGCTTTTCAATCGAGGTAGAAATTGCAATTTTCCGGGTTTATGTCGATTATGTTTGTTGTTACCATGTGTACCGACTTTGTATTATTGTTAGAATGATAACCACCAGTAACACCTCTTCTTAGGCTGTTTCACCTGCCACCAGCTTACAACAATAGAGTGCACACAGCCCTTCAACAGTGTCAAAAGCTGCCTCAGTGCCAAGCAAGCTGCAGCGGATGAGAACTTTGGGCACCTGGTTAACTGAGCCGCAGCAGCGGCATGCCAAGATGTCCCTGATTAACTCGGAGCACATTTCAGTCCCCTGCTTCCCCCTCTCCAGCGCCCCGTGCTGGGGCCGTCTCCGGCCCATAAATCTGAAGTGATGAGACTTTAGTTTACCCGCGTGTCGCACAGTCACATCCACTCGGCTGGAAGATCAGAAACACATTATCTCTGCCCTTCCCTCCGCATGCTGTTTTCAGCAATATGATATATGACTAGGTGGGAGGCGGGAGGCAGGGAGGCGAGGGGTGTACTCTCGTCACGCCAGTGCAAATAAAGAAGTTCTCCCAGCCATCGGTCCCTGCGTCACACGGCTTCTTATTAAACAGGTCCCAGGGGGAGGGAGACGGAAGCGGATGGAGATAAAGAGTAGGAGCGATGAAAAGAAAGAAAAGATTCAGGGGGTAGATACTGAACCGACTACATTTAGGTGAGTTATTCACGTTCACGTTTGCTCTCCTATGTAACTGAGAGGCCTCGTCATTCAGGCCATTGGCTATGGTCGGAAAAGCTTCATGGCCTTTAATTGACAATTTTCTTTGCACAGTGAGACGACACTTAGTGGCTGGTGTGAGATGGGTGTCAGAGAGATGAAAGCAGGGACAAAGAGAGAGAGAGAGCGAGGTGTGCCGGTGACTAAAACGAAACAAAGAATGGCCGTGAACAACACGTTTTCTCCCAACCCCCAATCACTTATACATGGATGTAGGTTGTAAGGTATGTGTATATATGTTCAAACACCAAATAGCTTTTTTAAAAACTGAGGTTGACTTCATGACTAACAGCAGATTAGTCATTGTCCAAAAATAGTTTCCTTCTCATTTTCTTCAATTGTCTTTCCTGGTGAATGTAACAAAAAAAAAGGATTACTTGGCCAGTACAGTCTATGACTATGCCTCACAGTGCATAGACAAACTGACATACAATGACCTATTACCCCATCTCTTGTTTATTTACCGTTACCTCATACAGACAGACACTGAATTGGACAGGGATTTTTCTTCTAATCTTCAGTCAACTCGACCAGGGCAATATCTTTATTTGGCAGTCCTAACAACATAGATGACTCCCCAGTCCCTGCGTTCTCAAGGTCTTTGGATGTGGTAAAGAAAAGCGTAGACTAAAAAGGTTTTCAGGCTACCAATTACTAACAGAATACTTTAAGAACTGAAAAAAAAAGTTAGTTAGCCTGTTCACCCTGCTGCGTCATTACACGTTTGCTGTTATGCATAGCTAAGTGGAGCCTGACTGTTTAGCCATTGTCTTTTGGCAACTCTGTCCACTTTGAATTACACACTGCATCTTGCTAACACCCTCGGAGTCTCCGACCAAATGTTTTCATTTCACAAAGTGAAGCTAGCAAGTTTTTTTGGCACCAAAGTGCAGTTAGTTCTCATCTCCGCTATGAAACACGAGTGGCATTTGGACAACCCCAGCGGGACTAAATGCTGCAATCAACTAATTTTTGAAGAGTTCAAAACTCATCAAAGATATTGGATCATTTGAAAGGGTGGCTCTTGCACTTGCAGCCCATTAGATGTGATGATATGATGAATGAAGAGGTATAAAGCAGCCCTAATAGGGGGGACGGGGACCTCGGATATTGGGTAAACGGCGTCTATGTTTCAAAGGTAAAAAGATAAAACCCAGACCACATAATACATGACAACACTAATTGGCACTTTGATCGAGTGTGCTACTCACACTGCAAGGCAGTAGTCAGCTTGCACAGCCCAAGCACAAGCCATCGAGCTTCCCCATATAGAGAAAAGCTCTCTTGAAAACAAATGATTGGAACGTGCTCTTCATGACCAACAGCCACAAATCATAACATGCTTAAAAGCGACTGCACGATTTATTACACTCTAAATGAGGTCACCCTAGAGGGAACACATACCTGTGGGCACCTCACATGTCAACGAGGTCGGCTTTTAATTTACAGTTGGAAATATGTCATCAGAAAAAAAGTTAGCGTATTCCCATTGCCCTCAAAGCAAAATATGTCATTTTAGTAAGATTTACAGCAAACAGGCTTAAGGAAGGCTGGCCACTCTGTGCTGTATCTCACTAGAGGGGCCAAAACAATCACACAGCATGCACAAGTCATTGGGGAAACCATCTGCATGTTGATTTATTCCTCCTCCCCACTTTTTTGCATTTCCAATTGCTTTGGCTTTTCTAGGTCCATTTATAAGGCGGAATCGCAGGGACAATGGCACACTCAAACACCCTCCACTGTCATCCCGCCAGGCGTTTAATGGCCGGTTGTCTGTGATGAGGACTTCAGCCCACCTTTCTGCATGGGTTTATCTATCATTACACCCTATGCAAGGACGAGAAAGCTACTTTGGAGGGCTCAGAGGTAGGAACAACTCTTTGCCAGCAGCTGATTCCTGTTTAAAGTGAGGACGTATAAAGTGTACATGAGAGAATAACCCCGGAGTTATTGTTACCACTGAAAAGTGAAACAGGATGAAACCGGCTGGGGTCTGACATGACGCGCAGGTGCTCCTCTGCTCCGCGTTTTGCCGGAACTGTCCGCACAGCTATGGAGAGACACCTAAGAGAGCGAGCTCACTGCCAATGACGTCGCCAAAGCAGCGTCAATAGCTACAAGCCACTGCCCTCCTCGTGGAAGCAACATGGACATCATTCAAGGGATAGAAACGCGGTCACCCAGTGCTCTACGACCGGGAAGACGAGTGAGTGGGCAGCAGACTACGCTAGTCACCCACAGGCATTCACAGCTCGTTTTTTGTTGTTGCAAATGCTAAATACTTCCTTGTTCCACCTCCCGAATTGCCTTGACCCCAAAACTATATTCCACTCACATGTGCCTCTGGTTTGGACTCTGATGAGACTCGGTTGTTGAGGTTGTTTTCCTCTCAAAGGCTTTTCTGTTTAACCTTCCTCTGGTTGCTGATGTGAGCTGCAAGCAGAGTATGTGGCCAGCGGCGGTGTTTACAAACGGAAGCGCGGACCCTATCCCCTGTGCTAAGAGTGGGCACATGGCCAGGGATGGCAGAAGCGGGCATGAGAGGGATTCTTGGCATTTAGCTGATGCCAAGGGATTCGCCCCAGCCCTCTGACACCTCCCGGGGCCCGGCACGGGGGGCACCATGCTGGGGGTAACTTTTCATGCAAACTGTGGAGCCTATGAGCACCACTGCCGGGCTGACTGGAGAGACTCCCCGCTGCTGCTTCTGGCAGAGAGCCCTGATCGTTTTCCATTCGCCTGTGATGCCATGGAGCTGCCCAGGGCTTTATCAGACAGGCCCATCTGACAGATAGTTATGTAAACATTAGGGTGCCGCACAAGGGGCCTCTGTTAGCGCTCCCGTCCATCCCGCAGCTAGCTACAGTCACTGTGGTATAAGACATGCTGGCTCCAAGACAAAACAGAGCATGGCATTGTAAACATTTATAATTCAGAATGTGAGTTAAATAGAGGCTCCGAGTAAGCTTTCAGTAAAGGGCCATGCAGTATTTGGAGAACGGAGTATCCCCAGTGCTAACAGGATCATATTACGCCTTGGTTAAATACGCACAAGGTTAATGTGTGATACGAGTTAAGAGAAAACACTCTAATTCTCTAATCTGGTGACAACTAATCTGACTTTCTACGGCATGTCTACATTTGCAATGCAGAATTGACTTTGGGGACTTGGGGATATTTGCAGGAACGTTTAACGATTTTTCACACTCAATTATACAGGAGCGCATGATTTTCCCCACTTCACAGCTACTTAAGAGAGAACTAACAAGGAAAAGAAAATACATGGTTATGGATGTAGGCAGGACGAAGAAAGAGTCAAGGCAGTAGAAAAGGAGTCCATTCTACAGTAATAAAGGTTAGGGAGCGGTGTAAAAGGTGAACCCTAGCGTTCAATCCAATGCCCTTTAGTCACACGTGTATGTACCTGTTAGGCCAAGTTTCCATCCTCATTAAAATTCAGACTTGCAAACAAAACAGACTGAAATGACAGACTGCCCATAAAAGATGAGCAAAAATGCTATGCATGTAATGCCCCATTAAAAAGCAATGAGATATGGCCTCAGGATGAAATA
Organism: Galaxias brevipinnis; assembly: GCA_036023535.2. Lineage (NCBI taxonomy): Eukaryota > Metazoa > Chordata > Actinopteri > Galaxiiformes > Galaxiidae > Galaxias > Galaxias brevipinnis. The sequence goes on along the minus strand of JAVQIZ010099858.1, from coordinate 11,509 downwards.
CAGTGAGCATTTACCCTGAGGAAGTACAGAACGGTGGTGACAGTGTGTGCCGAGATGTAGCTTGAATTGTGGGGACGGGAAAAAAAAAGCCAAAGGCCCATTTTCAATTCAATCATGGCCACACTATTTTAATCCCTGGACAATTTATTACCTCGCAAGTTATTCAACAGCTCTCTCTTTTTGTATAAATTGCATCAATTGTATAAGGGATTTGTAGTCAAAAACTTTGTCAAGCTAATTTTATTTTCAGCAAACTTGCATGCAAACAAACTCAAAAAGCAACGAACAGGAAAATGGGTTAACCCAAGGGACCTCTCCAATCCCCAAGGGCTAGAAAAAAGTTCATGACCGTGTAAACTTCAAAAGACCCTTTGACATTTTCCATAAAGCAATCTAAGTGATGTCAGCTAAAACCTTTACATGATAGTTTCAAATTATCCACAATTATCCCAATTACATTATATGCCAGACATTTTTTTCATGACACAGAGCAGCTTGGTTTCTTGTGAATGTTTGTTTAGATTGGTGTATGCTACTGATTCTGAAACAGGAACTAGAAAAGCTGCTGAAAGTGTTGCAGATAACTTCAACATGACTTTGTAAGGCACGAGATACTGGCTGGCATCCATATTTTCTTTGATTTCCTTACTATCTGGCTGGCAGGACTTTACTATTATCTTGGCATGGATGACAACTGAGCATTTATCAAAAACTAAGCTCTGCAATTTAAAATGTAAAAATGGCTTTTTGGCATTAAGAGGCAGACCCTGGAAGCGGAGAGGCTTACTTATGCCCATATGGTCATAATTACAGAAATATATAGACCGAAAGCTGACTAAAAATCAAGTTGGGCACAGATAAATGATGTGTGGATGGTTATTAATAGCTATAGAACGTTCCCAGATCTAACAGTAGTGCTTTGTAAGTGTGACTGCGTTAACGAGCAAAACAAACATTCCCACACTGCTACTCTTGAGGGCAACCAAAATGTATGGGAAAAAATATAATTAGTAAAGCTCACTGACGTTTACTGCATTTGTAGCCTAAAATTACAATATTTAAGTACACTGCAAAATTGCAAAAAATTACACATTAGTAAGTCGTAAGTAAGAAATTAGCAATATGTTAGTAAGACGTAAAATAAAAATAGATCAAAAGTGAAAAGTACAGCACAAAGGTTATAAAGAAAAACACAATAAGGAAAACACTTTTTCTCACCACAAACTTTGGAATGTCTGCAAAAAAATTACTGGGCTCTGATTTAGGCTTGACACCTAAAAGAAACCACTTTTACAACCTACACTTAAAAGGAATCACAACAGTTGGTGGCATGAAGTAAATGTGTATACCAATTAATACATAGGAACCGCTGTGTGGATAATGAATTTCACCCCAAAAAATTATTAAAACATTTATGTATTACAGGTTTGTGTTTCCTACAGTTACTGCTTCTGTACACTCACCTCACTCGTCCCTCACGACCTTAGCTGTCAAAGTCAGTAAGTGGCATAATGCTGCGGATTTCATAGGGACTGTGTCATCGTCTTTTTGGCCAGTCACCTTTGTGAAGGCCTCGCGCCTTCACTAAGCCCTGGGATAAGTGAAGGCTGGCTGGCATCCAGGCCGCTGTCCTTCCTCCCACTACTGGTTCTCCAACAGAAAACAGCATAGATGGGTTGCCAAAGCCAGAGCTTCTCTGCAAGTGGAGATAAAGGGATTCTCTAACAGCTCTGTGGTCATTAAGCTATCGCGAAGAGAAGAAATGGTGGCTCAAACTTTGGGAGAAATGGAGCTTGGGGGGGGGGGGAGAAAAAAAAACCCTTTGACATTCATTCCTCTTATAGCCTGATATTTTCCCACTTTCCGGAAAATCATTAGTCCTTTAGCCCTATCTGCAACACACACATTTTATTCGGGGGAATGAACGACTTTGTCTGGGTATCTACAGTTTCCTTATTTGCCAATGACGTGGAGGACGCAGGGATATGCTTTGTTTTTAGGGCAGCAGATGAAGAAGGAAGCACAGCATATTGGGCACAAATGCTATATCTGCCCTTTCGTTAATTAGACAAGGATTTGAATAAATCATTATGTTGTCTCAATGAGTCACATGCATACAAAAAAGTAGCCCAATTTGATAACCAAATAGCAGAGACAACAGAAAAGCAATCTTTCCTGCAGTTGTCCTGGGGAAAAAAACATAACTGTCAGGAATTTTTTTAAAACCGCATCAAATAAAAAAATCACAATAAGCCAATTCCGCATTTCCAGAAACCTTTGGCCAGAAGCTTTGGAGAACTGCAGTTTGTTTAACAGCAATCAGTTCCAATCTGAAGCTGTGCAGGCAATCACCTCCCACCTGTATCGTGTGAACACTGAGGACCACACGGCCAAACAGGAATGCTGCCGGTTTGCTTTCAGACCCCTTTTGTTCCACGCAAACCTGTCCATCACACTTCTAGATCTACCCAGACATCCATTCGTACACACAGAGACATCCAAACACCTTCTATGACAAAGTGAACAGTGTGAAGTTGAGGGCAAACTCATCAAACAATGCAGACACCTCAGACACAGGAAAGCGAGCATCCACACACAGCCTTTTGTTATAGTCACAGAGCATGCGGGCACCGGGGGAGGCCTTCTTCACAATAAGATACTGTATCATCATCACACACCTCCTGATAAAAGGCAACACAACCCCCGTGAAACACAGCACCTTGGCCTTCACACACAGCCTCACCACCACTCTCCTTGTTCTGCCCGCATGGTTCACAATAACAGCATTGTCTGGTCAAGGGACATTCCTACGGGACAAAGAATTCGGAAAACAGCCGTATGTGTAGGGGTGAGCAAAAGTAATCGGCAGAGTGCAGAGAGTGCGACACCAACACAGCACCGGCTCTGCCGAAGACGAAAGAGGAAGAGCAATCCCAACGGGAGGGGGTTCAAAACATGGTGTGCCATCCGAATCGAGTTCAAGGCGCAGGAAGTGTGTCCCGCAGAGCGAGAGAGAGAGCGCCAACTGTCTTGCATGAAGATGGGCTAACATTTGTTGAACCAAGTAACAACAATAAAAAGATGCTTGTGGTGTGAGGCCTATGCCAGTTGAGTTAAAAAGTTAATACTTAAAAGGTAACACTCTGTAACTGTAATAGGCACGCACTTCGATCCTTCCCTTTAATCTGGACGAGGCTTAGTACTTTAAATGTATGCATTCAAAGCAATGTTCTTATTGTGTGGTGGCAACAAGCAAAAAACGCATCAAGAAGTGTCAATATGCTTTAGGCTTTATGAATTGGATGTTTCATCTACAAAGGCTTTTGGCAGTGTTAATATATGCCGGCAGCAGATGGAAATAAAGGAATAATTTGAATTGTGTGTGCATTCAAGGAGTGGGTTAGAATAATAGGTCTGCAGGGAACTATTAGGCATCAGTCTTTATCTGCAAGTCTTCAACACAATGAGGTGCTCATTTCACCTCTCAAAGCAGAGCGGGTTCAAAGAGCCACGACACCAACAGAAGAAAATTGGATGTGCAAATGCAAGCAAAGAGAAAAATTGGGCCTTCTCCAAACTTTGGACATTATCCGAAAAACTGGTATGGAAACTGAAGACCTTCATGGTAGACAACAAACAGAACGGTCATAAACTTCTGTCTCTTTAAATCTTCAGAAATCATTTTATTGACTGGATGCACCCGGCCATCTTTGAGCATTTCCGAATCGCGATTATAAAGAGAATATTTCTCTTTTTTTTTTTCTTCTCAAAATATGTTGTTTTGATGCTCAATGTCTGCATGGAGGTCAAATAAAGCTCCACAAAAAAAAGAAAGAAAGCAACTATGAAAATGTTATATATCTATGAGAGACTGCTCAATCCCACAATAAAAAATGTCCATTCTTGAACTAAACTTTTGATCAGAAAATTGTTAGCCTAATTATTCACCAGGAAACACAGCATGAGGCAAATCGGCCCCACAACCATGAAAACGCAGGAGCAGGGATAACGGGGTTTGTGATCACCAGCTGATATTTGCAACGTCGAGGCAGAGATAATGGGTCAGGACCACATTTCGTAGGCAAAGGGCTGTCCCTTCAGATTAGATAAACACTATCTAATAATTTACTGTCAAAATGGCTACCTATCAATGTAATGACTACATGCATCTGTGCATTGAGGCCTTGTGGTATATTTGTTCTACACTTTCTTTTAATAAAAAAAAGGTGGTTTGAAGACCCCAGGGTAGAAATTTTTATTGTCAGCGCGATTACGATGAATTAACTAGAAGTCTTATGAAATCCAACACCCCCCTACCCACCAAAAAAGAATACTGAAAGAATGCATTGCTTCGGGCCATCTTTTTTACGCAAAAGTTTTGTCTGCCATTATTGAGCATAGCAAAGCTGGGGAGAAGGAATGAATATTCATGTTATGACATTTGTAGGAGGGCTCATGGTGGCAGCAACCCGTGGCTGTGCATTTAAATCGGCACGGCTCAAACATTTTCAGCATACAGTGAAACTCAATGGTGGCCCTCTGGGGACTGGAGTTGTGTTTGAACTGATATGGGAGAAATGAAGTGCCAATTATCCCTCTAATTGGGAGTAACAAAGCTACCAGCCTGTTGTGCTAGGTTCAACGTTTACTGGGAATCTTTAAACCTCTAGATTTTGAAGCTCTAATGAGTTCAATTAATTGAATGGGATGGGGGAATTTGGAAACGATCCCCGTTGAGTGATCGTGAATGCCGCCAGGAGAAAACTGAACTGCACACAGACCTAACGCACACTAATAATACCATATGGTCCTGCTGTTCCACGTGCTATAATAGGAGAACAACAGGCCGTATTGGCAACTTCCTAAAATTTTGCTTACGATGCACTCACCTACTTTTCAAGTCACTAACCACTACCTGCTCCACGGCTATTGAAACATCCCTCTTCCTTTCAAATTGAATGGGCATACTCATAGTACTAGTCCCTATCCCCCAAAAAACATCTACTCTCCTTGCAACCTCCTCACATACACTCCTTCTCAATTCACGTCTTTCAACTCTCACTCAGACATGTATGCCCCGGATCAAGAAAATCCCGTAAATGTGCACTACTTTTCCCAATTCTAAAACCCCGCTCTCATGCACACCTAGTTTCAAGGCCATACGGGTGTGAGGTGCATATTAGAGAATGATCAACAGCCTTCAAATGACCAAGTGAACTGACACCAGACCATTCTCCAGGTCACCTATGACCCCAGCGTGACAGGATCTGTCCGGGGGCGGACCGCCTTCGACAGGTATGTGCCTACTTGGTAGACAATTTCACACCTCTGTTGTATTTTTCTTTCTTTTTTTGCCTGCACCTCTTGCCACTCATCTAGGTCGCCCTAACACACACACACACACACACACACACACACACATGCGCGCGCACACACACACACACACACACACACACACACAAACACACGCAAAAAAGCAGAGACATGCACACGCACACCTGCCAGGAAAGTTATTCTGCATTCCTAACAGAACTTCACCCTGAGGCACTTATACAGACAGACACGTAGTAGCCCATACATTACGTTTCATTGGAACAGATTGACAGTAATGCAGAACCTGCTCGCTGTCAGCTTGGCTCAGTAACCAGCCCCAACAGAATAATGCACAGGGAACACTCGCCATGCTCATGCCTTGAATTCAGATACCAAATGTCCTGAGGGTTTTCTCCGTTTGATAGCTCTATTGTGGAGCATTATTGTGAAGCATTAGTCACACTGAAATGTCCAAATAAATGCCTACCATCAGGATCATTGCTCATTGTTTGAATTTAATATAAAGTGTGGGACAGATATTTGTCGCTATATAGAGACTCGTGTGAACTGATATAACCGCTCTCGTTGGCGGTGTCCACCCACAGACTGTTCAGTCAACCTTGGATTCAGTCTGCTCCACTGGCATATGGTTTGATTACTGGTGTCTTCCAGAGCACACAAATAAGCACAGCAGAGACTGAGGTTCGAACTCCAAGGGTATCTGCTTTGCAAGATATGCAGGTGTAGAACTACTTATTGGATCTATGTAGACATGCGTGCAGCGCGCTGGAGCGAGTGTGTGGGCTAAGACGAGACTAGCGGTCTGGCGCGTACCTCTTTTTGGCGCTAAGATGACAAGGAGGATGTTTTTCCATGTGGGGGTGTAAGACGAGTGGCTTCCGAGCAGCAGCAGCAACGCCGCCTTTAAGAATCCTGTTTATAGGCTGTCTCATGTTAGATAGAGAGGCTGGCACCCCCCTAGAGTCGACGTGCCCCTTTGAAGAGGTCTGCGAGCTGCTTCGGATGAAGTAGTATGTTAATCAAGTTGCCGCGTGGAACATACAAGAGAATTTTAAAACCTGTTTGAATGGTGTTTGCAAAGCAGTCGCTTTTCCACATATTATGTGCGACTGTTTGTGAACGGTAATAATAATCAGGTCAACTGAATTTCAGCATGTTTTCTGAATTTCCACCTGTTTCACACACAAACACGGTCATTTTGTTTGCGACCTTAACAAGTAGAATATCAAACACATTTGGTGCAGTTTTCAAAGCAGCAGAACCATGCTTTCACACCCCGGCGTTGCCCTCTGCTAACCTCCGAGTCCCAGTCCTGGAGACAGCACTTCATTGATTGCACCCAGACCAAAGCCTGAGGCACAATAAGTCGGAGCCGGGACAGCTTTTTGAACATGGCACCTCCTCTCCCTCCTTATTATGTGCCCCTTCACAACCTCCTCTTTCTCCATCTCCCATCCTCACACCCCTCCCATACTGCCCACTGCCCTCCCTCCCTGCTTTCCTCCCCTCGCCTTCCCATCAAGACTTGTTAAATAGAGCCGCAGAGGCATGAGATCGGAACTGCTCTTAACAATGGCCCTAGTCTCCTTCCATGGCTGATTACCTGTCTGTCTGATAACCACAACCCGCTACAATTAGCCGACAGGCTAAAGCCCGCTCCCCTGGGAAACCCAAACACATAACTCTCACTTACAGAAGATCCTCTGTTTGTCTCCATGCATCTAGCACCTCTGTGCTCCTAGTGTGTGGGGGGATTGTTAACACCTCACAGGGTGCAGTGAGTGGGTGAGTGGAAGTATGTGTGTGTGATTATGATGCATGTTTTTGTAGGTTTACCCTCGTGTGTGTGCGTGTGTGTGTGTGTGTGTGTTTTGTGTAAAGACAGATGGGAAAGTCCACTCTCTGAGGTCCAGGACAAATTGGCTGCCTCTTGTCTCCACTCCTCCTAATTAGTCCAGCTCTTGGACACCTATGGATGCAGAGCGAGATTTCCACGGCACCGTTTGTCAAGAATAGGCCCACAACTAAGGGACCACTAAAATGTAGATTGGCTCTCCATAATCCACCCACTCACAGCAGTCATTTAGCCTTTTACACCTGCCCACACTGCCAGAAGTCTATTCACCTGTTGGAGAAAATCTAGTGTCTATGAACTGATGGAAATGCAGATCGATGCACTTCAGAAAAACAAAAGTTTGGTGCGAATTGAATTCCAAATTATTGCATGAACTATACGCCTACATGAGACAATACACCTCAATATAACAAATTCATTTCCACATTTCTGTCTGCCTTAAGGTCTTCACACACCGGGGACATAGCGGCATTTTTTCTTTCAGATTTCTGTGAGGCTAATAAAAACATAACTATTTGCAATCAAGTTAGTTTTGATACATCAAATTCACATTCACATTTTCGTGTCATTTATTCGTTACGTCCCCGGTGTGTAAAGCCCTTCAGTAAGAGAATTCAGGAGACCAACAAGTGAATGAGGAGGTGAATAACAGGTAAGGAAGCTTTCACATACATACATACATACATATATACATACATACATACATACATACATACATACATACAGCTTTTCTTTTTGCATACCTGTATGAAATTGTTTTTGAGGCAAAAAAAGGCAACAAAACAAAGCCCCATGGAGGATGGATAATGAGGTGGAAAGTACAATATTTATTTTTGAAAGATTCGGCTCGACCCCCAGTAGGAAAATGGGCCTGTTGTTGAGTAAAGGGGCAGAAGAGAGCAAGCGGAGCAACGGGGAGCCGACAAAACTCACCTCAGTAAGCTCGCAGCAGAAAGATGCTTCAAAAGCACTATCAGCCCTGCCATCCTTTCATATCAGTGTCATTTAGTTTTAGCTGGTTTGGGCCTTGTGTGTGAGGGATTGTGTAGGCTTACACAGAAATGTAAAATCCTCTAGAAGAAGAAGTGAACTGCCTGTGCAGAAATTATTTACAGTATAGACGGCGTGGTGGACGCTGGTTAATGCGCCTCCCCCTCTTCCTACTCATTGTTAAAGCGTAATAAGGACTGGAGTGTTCTGCGGCTAACTGCAAGTCAAGCTTCTGTAATGAGGCTACTGACGGACATCAGCTGGTTCCATGCACCGTGGGAGGGGCCTTAACACAGCGAAACACACACTGACACCCATCATGCCAATAGATTGGTCTTTTTTCCTACGTTGCCCTCGGGGGTTGAAATGATACAGTAATAAGGACAATACTGCTTCAACGGGAGGGCGAAGAACATATGCGGGTAGAGGGGGGAGGGAGGGATTGCTCATTTCTCTGCTTCACTAGCGACACCTGGGACCACAATCATCACCGCTCCCACTGTCTGTCAACTATGGCTGTCACGGCAACCAGAGGCAAGCTGTGTGTGTGTGTTCGTGTGTGTTTTTTTTTTTTCAGGGTGCCTCCCTGACAGCCCCTGCTTTTCACTTGGCCACAAACACCCACCGCAGAGAACACTTCAAGGCGGGCACTTTAAAATTCATTAGAGGCACTCTCCTGAAAATACATTAGGGGCTGGAAAAGCTTGGCCGGTCACAGATCCACTATGCTGGTGCTGTTTGTCTTTTCTCATGCAGGGGCAACCTGTCGATGGAAGTCACCCAGCCATGGTAGTAGGGGGGATGTTTTATGCAAACATTTATGCCGGGTGCCACTCTGCTCCTCTACATATCAATGGTGTTTGCCGTTTCTTAGCCTTCGTAGCGATAGTGACTGGGGAGGGGGAAGATGATGGTGCTGAGGGGACGAGGAGGAGGGGAATGGGATGGGGAGAGCCGGAGATAGAAAAAGGAGAGTGAGAGAGCACGAGAGAGAGAGGGGGAGAGGGAGAGGGGAAAGATTTTTTACCTTCAGTGGGGTTGACGGCTGCTGGTAAGCTGTCCCAGGGGAGGCTCCAGGCAGGGCAAGGATGAGGGGAGAAGACGGCCTCGATGCCACTCTCCTGGTGGGGGAAAACAAGAATGAGACAGACGCACAACACACTGACAACGGCCGGTGCGGCACACACACCACCGCATAGGACGACATGTGTGCCGCTAAACACCAACAGAAATGACCCTAGAGACGTTAAAAGGTGTCATAAATAGGTGTCGTAGGTACAATACAGCAGCTATGGCTCATTGTCACCCAGCGATAAGGTGAAACAACAGACAAGGTGGGCGGCTTTTGTCTCACGCCGTCTCCCTTCCGGAGAAGGAAAAACATCCACTCGGCAGAGAGAGTCACATTAGCCAAGCAGTAAACAAATGAAGGACAGGAGACAATCGTAATAGAAAGCAGATTGATGGGAAACAACGCAGAGTGTCTTTTGTCGCTCTGACGAGAGGCTTTTCTCGCAGACAGAGGGCCACACAATTGAGTTTTAGAGTGGGGATGTTGTTCAGCGCTAGTTTCTAATGACAGTAATGGAAAAAAAGTCCTTTTGTAGAAAAGAATGGCGGAGTGTTCTTTAAGCTGACAGCTCTGTGGGTACACGGCAGAGGTAATTTTGCACATGGAGCGCTGGCCTTGGATGAACGGACCTCAAATGCCTTTATATTACACTCAACACCTGTATAGCAGAATGCAGCATATTCCAGCGACTGACAAATGGGTGAACAGATGTGCCAACCGAGGAGAGAGAAGGTGGTGGTGGGGTTGTACAACTTCGACAAAAGTGAAATGGAGGATGTTTGCCAGCTGTTTGGATGGCAGAGCTATTCCGAGCGGCAGTGAGAGTGACGGGATGGATGTTTCTGGTTATCAACGCTGAGGGGTTGCGTTTCACACTTTTTGGGGGATGTAGCTAAAAAACACTCTCACCACTTGTCACTCCGTCTTTCACTCTCTAGCTCAGCGTCAGCCTAGTACACACACACACGCACGCACGCACGCACTCACTCACTCACTCACACAGTGTCTCAGTCATTTCCACAGCTGCGCTAACATTCACCATGTCGGCGCCACAAAACAAGCCCTTTAATCCCTTAAGGGCAGGCAACGGATGGTGGGGACGTGGGTTGTGCGTAGCCATGTGTGTGTGTCAGTCAGCCTGTGTGTGTTTGAGCTCTGGCCTGGGGGCCTTCGTCTACGCACATCTGTCCCCAAGTGCGTTTAACTTTTGAACGCTGTGCCCATGTACGACGCCCCCCCCCCCCCCCCCATTTGCTTTCCCCCGTCATAGGATATCATATCAATGTGGCCCGAACCACACTGGCCTGCAGGAAATTGCAGATCCATCCAGTCTGGGAGCCAGCTTCCCAGCCCGGAGAACAGTTGGAAGGGTACAACAGTGGGAGGCTAAGCATGGCTGGAGAGACTGTATCTTTCTTAACAGTCGAGTCTGTTCATCTCCCGGAGTGAAAATCTCCTCTGTAAACACTGTTCTGGGGACGACAACAACGTTTGGTGGCCATCTCCACTGCGCTAGAGCCGTGTGTGTTTTCCACGGGGGGATTCTGAGAGTCAGCAGAGCGAGCATCACGGGGGCTGCTGTCTCCACTCTGTGCACTAGCGAGTTAAGCCATTACTATGAGCAGCTGAGGCTGGCAGTAAAACGTTATTGCGTTGCATATCGAATTCGGTGTTTTTATTGAGGTGGGGAGGGCAAGAACTAAGGAGGTTTTAGCAGTGAACTAACTAACGATGGAGTCTAATTGGATTCAACGACATGTTTCACGTAAGCTTCTGATCAGTAATATACAGATACACAATTAGGGATGTTTGTACCAATAAACTGCAATTAACAGCAAATCAAATTTCAAGTGAACACAAACCAGCTATGATTACAGTACAGTTTTTTTTCATGCTTTGAAAGACAACAATAATTAAAACATTCACTAAGTCGGCCATCTGCCAGCACAATGACAAACAGCAACCCTTGTGAAATGGGTAAAGAGCAGGGATATGATCGCATTGGTATTAAATATACAGGGTGAACATAAATTGTCTTACAACCATTTTGAGTGTCTAAATCCATCAGTCCTACTTCGGGATGCAGTAGAGAATAAAGTCCCATAAAATGACAACTTTAGTGTGTGTGTGTGTGTGTGTGTGTGTGTGTGAGACAGATTTACTAGAATTACAAGTGCCTTCAAAATAACTGTCCCCTTCACTGCACGTCAAACCTACCCCCAAGAGAGACAGAGAAAAAGAACAAGGGAAGAGAGCTG
>JAVQIZ010099843.1:0-10158 GCA_036023535.2 Galaxias brevipinnis | reverse complement strand
ACACACACACATACCTCTTTCTCTCCACAGATATTGCTGATGATAGAATCCGATGCTGGACTCGTAGAGGGTCCAAGGACAGCGACCACTCCCTTAGATATGATCTGGCACACTAGCACAGGGACGACAAAAGACACAGCACAAAGCATAGTGAGGCAGTGTGACACACAACACCATTTATCTGGAAATATCTCTAGAAATGTGTGAATTATTTTCTGTGTTTGGCTTTCTCTCTATTGAGTTTGGCACTCAGTAACTATAGACATTTATGTTCTTACAATGGGGTGTATAAAGGGTGAAAGCAACATGTAACATGTTAACACAGACAACACAGATTGCACAAAATAACCACGAAATAACGCAATTTTCGCCTTCGCTTTTTAGATTTCTCTGCTGCAACTCTGCATGGGCCTTTGACAGCCAGCTACTGGAAAACTGCAGCTAGGCGGCTTTCATTGACAGCACTCCATACACAGACCCACTCTACATGTGTACCATCATCATCATCATCATCATCATCATCATTATCACACCCCGACACTAACTACCGTGAGAGCACAATCCCCCATCGTCCGGAACTAAAATGCAATTGGCATGCGGAGCTGCCTGGCATAACCAGAACCAATGTTTGAGGGCCTTATCAGGAAGCCCTATCTGTACTCCCTGTGGGAGGAGGGAAAAAGACCCCCTCTCATCTCAGCATGGATAACGTGTTGACATGGAGTGTGACACAGACACAGACGCCACACCGAGGGAGGGCAATTGGAAAACAGAGGCACATCTTATCGGAATGAGCCAGCTAGGCAGTGTGGCGTTGCACAGGATTGCCCTGACATTTTCTGACTTGAGCCAGTGGACTATTGCTAATCCTGTAGTGGAGGGATCCATTTCTCTGTCCAACCAGCCGTGATAGTGTGTGTGTGTGTGTGGGGTGTGTGTGTGTGTGTGTGTGTGTGTGTGTGATAGAGAGAGAGAAAAACAGAGAGGGGGGAAGAGAGAGAGCGAGGGGGAGAGAGAGAATAAAGAGAGAGAGAGAAAGAGAGAGGGGGAGAGAGCAAGAGAGAGAGAGAGAGTGACACAAAGAAATAGAGATAAAGAAGAAGACAGAAAGAAAGTATGGCACACAGAAAGAGAGACAGAGAACTATAGATATAGTGAGACATAGAGATAGACAGAGAATTAAACAGAATGGACATTGAATGTACAGAGACAGACAGAGAGAGAGTGGGGGGCATTTAACACTGGAGGAAATGTTTGTTTTATTTCCTCCGCCAGCCTAGCCTACAAATGTTCCTGAGGACTGGGATAAAAAAAAATTGAAACTGGACTTGTATTTCTCCTTTGATCAGTCTGCCATCTCTTGCTCTTTTTTGGGCGTCTGCATAGCCTTCTGTTCTCCCCAGAAACAGTGGTGATTGGTCGATTGATCATTTCTGCCTTATATTCATTCTCATTATGAATCATCATAAAGTCATTGTCTTATAAATACAGCTTATATTGTATTTTAAACATAAGAAGTCACCTAAAGACAGTCAGTTGGATTTAAATAGATTACCTCATTCAAAAGGATTTATACGCATGATTGTCTTGTCTATCTGTCTACGTACTTTATATGTCAATAAAAACAACAACTGACATAAAGGTAAAGACAAGGCCAGTTGGAATAAAATGGATAACTGAAACTCATTAAAATGATTACCTGCATAATCATATGCTTGTCCATCTCCTAGTTTTTCCATAAAACCTTATCATTATTCACTCATTAGTCCTGGCTGTAGGTGTGTGTGTGAGTGTGAGTGGTTGTCTGTTCCTACGTGTTAGCCCTGTGATTGACTGGTGACCTGTCCAGGGTGTGCCCCGCCTCTCGCCCTGTGTCAGCTGTGATAGGCTCCAGCCCCCCCACGACCCTGCGAAGGATAAGTGGTATAGCTAATGGATGGATGGATGGATGGATGGATAAATAGTCCTGTTTCATACTAGCTGCTCCTCAAGAGCTCAAAGACGTCCACCTCTTAAAGCAGCTGTAGGTAGTTTCTTATAAGAGGTGGTTTTGGCGGCCTCTACAGTTTGCTTACTGTAATAATTTTCCCTACCGTATTTTTCCCTGCCCGTATTTTTCCCTACCCGTCGCAAAGACAATGCAGAATGCTCGTGGTCACTGCATGATCAACGACTATACTCCAAGTATGGGCATCTCTTCCTGATTTAGTGACACAGTTCCTTGTGCCGTAAAGCAAATCGTCAGAGTTTTGCGGGAGATCACGCTCGGCGGCAGACAACTTTTATATCGGATATTGAGGCTGCAAAAGGACTGATCTGAACGGTGATGTTTTCTGTAGAAACGCATTCATAATGCGTTAACTACACAAAAAGTTGGCTAAAGTGGCTTTAAGATGAACACATGGGTTGGTATTGTAAGATGAACACGTGGGTTGGTATTGTCAGATGAACAGCAACATGTGGTGTGGACCTTATCAGACCCAAGAACACTGCGATAAATGGATATCCCAAAATAAGTAAACATTTACTTAGATTTAGGTAAGGTTCCTTTGGATTAAGCAAATTAATTTGCCATGTGGGGTAAGATAATTTCACTAAATAATATTTCTGGTTGAAACCATGATGAATATTCCAACATCCACAAGTCTCATGAAGATAATTTTTCTTATAATAAGAAATCTTAGATATATTGACTTGATACACAATGTTTGGTCTTGCTTTGATTAAATTTTTTGCAGTGATACCTTTTCATTCTCCCACTGTAGCAGATACTAACAGTCATCGAATGCTAGGCCTTGATAGACAAAATTAGTTAAAATGTGTCTTATTTCGACAAAGAGATCAGTATATCTTCACTTTTACTTTCTTTTGGTATGATATGTTATATGAAAACAAATGTTCTAAAGCTTAAAATACATTATGATAAATGAAGGTGTCCCACCAAGCCATGTTTAATGTCTTTTAAATGCAGTTATCAAATAGTTGGAGCTAGAGCAAAGTATTCGTATCTGTCTGTTCAATTATAAAAACATACACACATAGAAGATGTCATTTCCATCCTCTCTTAGCAGTTATCCAGTCATCAATATTCCACTGATCTCTTTTCTACTCCAGGCTGCTCAACAAGCACTGGTCTTTAAAACAGACATTAGCACTATCACAAGTACTGCTAAGTAAGAGACCAGTATGCCCCTTTGACACACTCCTGCATACATTTGTAACTCATGAAACAAATATGCCAAATGTAATAATAATACTTTGAAATGATTTAGACAAAAAAAAACAGTTTTGGAAGTGTAGGCTCCATGCTGGATCATAGCTGTTATGATCAGCTTCAGAACATACTCACTAGTGTCCCCAGTCTCGTACTCGCTGTCTCTCAGCAGCTCAAAGATGTCCACCTCCACTTTACCAAAGACCGTGAGGTTACTGACGCGGTTGATGCCCTCTTTGGCCAAAGTAATGGCCAGACGCTCCCCACGACCGCACTCCATAGGATCGTCCAGAACAGCCGCTGTCCAAAGGAAAGAAGGCGTTAGAATAAAAAATAAAAATGCATTACATATTTTTTAAAATGTTGATATCTTTACGTGAAAAAAAAGACTATGTGACTAACTAGACCTGAGGGGACAGTGGTGGCCTAGTGGGTAGAATTGCTACCTTGTGACCAAAAGGTCACGAGTTCGAGCACACATGGGAACACCACCACTAGTGTGCCCTTGAGCAAGGCACTTAACACTAAGTTGCTCCAGGGGGACTGCCCCTGTAATTTAATGGTATGTCACATTCGATTAGAGGAGTCTGCTAAATGACTGAAATGTTCTGTAGATAATGTGTGGTTGGACACTCTAGTATTAAAGCAATGAACGAAGGAGATTACCACTCCGTTTTCACCGCAGGATGCTTACAGCCAGTCCCTGTGCCACATTGAAAACATGCACAGTCTCCTTCCTGCTATTAAATTACTGAGCTGCTTTTCAATTTCACCGATGACAGAACTCGCAACAATAGAAAAATTTCCACTGTGGTTTTTTCTTTTATTATATAACATACGATGTTTAATGCCATCTGTTTATCAGCTACTTCCGTCAAAGAGTTTTTTTCCCTCCCTTTTGCACAAATGACATGTACAGCTTCTGATAATATTCGTGTTTCCCAATTGTTGTTATCAGAAGCTGGTGACATAAAGGGAATTTAGAGAGACAAAGTTATTTATTTCAAAATGGTTTAACCATATATTTATGGTTCTTTATAAATGGTTTAACATAGTCAATCACTACTGTAGACTGTCCAGTATATACCTTTGAACCCAAAATAGGATTGTGTTCATTTTATGCCATAAGCCGATGTTTGGCTTGCAGCCAGAACCCGCTTTCCTATAACACATCGACACACAACCTTTAGTGTATCTTTAATTCATTTTGAAAGGGAAAGCTGGAAGCTTACAGGAGACTAGAGAGTAAGTGTGGCAAGGCTAGCTGTCTTGTTGAATATAGCTACTAAGTAAACATGTTCTGCTGGGTCAGAAACTCGTTCTGTTTTTCATTTAAAGATCAAATGCAATTTTCTGCTTCACAGATATACAGTATTTTGCTCAGTGGAGCGTGCAGCAAAACTGACAGCACTTCAAGGACAGTGCAAATAAAAGCATGGTAAAAGTGCTGAACAACTGTCATTACAACAACATTTCTGTGTTCCCTAAGATTCTATAATAAAAATTATAAAAAATTCATAAAAAGAGAAAAAAAAAATTATTTGACTTTATTTATTTATTTTTTACATCTCTGCTGTCTCGTGGGCCGGAGTAGAATTGTAGAGATGCAGTTGCAGGTGAATTGATTTTACAGCCCAGACCAGTGAGTATTGGAAAGGAAAAGCCTCTGGCGGGTTGTGGAGCCTCACTCACCGAGTCTCAGTGTGAGCGGGTTGCTGGAGGTACTCCGGGTCCACACGGTAAAGAGCAGCACAGCAGCCCACACCAAGAGCATCTTCTAGGACTCCTCATGGGGGCTTCCCTGGGGGTGTAAACGCCCCTCTCACGGTCACCTGCATACCAAAAAAAAACAAAAAAAAGACACACACACACACACACACACACACAGACACACACACAGTCAAATAATGCAGACATAATTAGATAGGGAAAGACTGTTAGACTAAGACACGAAGGTGTCTACTCTTCAACCATTGCAAAGTTGTATGGATGAATATGGCACATAAATCTGCCTTTACTGCTTGCCAACTGCTCATTCAAAATTGACGCATTTAATCTCAAGCAAATCAGTGCTGCATATATCGTGTGGGCACATTCTATGCCTGGGATTTCATCTACCCAGGTTGTCTTTGGTCTAGTTACTGCATGCTGTTAATTAGTACGGAGTGTCGTTAGAAAACTTTTCATGATAAAAGATAATTCTGCTCTGCCTATATCAACTGTTTGTATTACTGGGGACTCTGGCACCGATATGAAGTTAATTCCTTTATCACCACTGGGAAGTGGCAATTAAGCAAACATGCACAAATCTCAATCAATTCTTCCATTTGCAATTACTGCAGAGAAGACAGGAAGGCTTTTAATGGCCAGTGGGTCTCCGTCCTGCCTATAGAATCTAAAGAAGACTAAATCAATAAGTGTTCACCTTAAGCAGCACCTGTTTCTATGTGGTATAGCAGTAGTATCAATCATACACCTGGTATTAACAGCAACCATCGATGACTGAGTGATTTGTACTAGTAACAGTAGCCCTTATCATGGGTTTTGAATGAAATGCCCATGACCCAGCAGTTCATCTGAATGTGTGACGGCCGCAACACTTGCACATCTTTACATCTCTAGTCTGTTGACTGTGGGTTGTTTTGGACCAACACTTTTAATGGGAGAGTCTATTTGAACAGTTAACGTCAGATAGCAAAAAAAAAAACTGTGACTCCTTATTAAGGTGGTGGCTTAAGCAACATGTTGCCCTTGAACAGCCACTGGAATGACATTTCTCCATTTTGTATAATGAAGCAGTTTTTCAATCTTTGGTGGTTAATGGCAGCCTTCAAGGTAATGGATCTCTGTGAGTGCCATGTTGATGCATTTCTAGATAAAAGCCTGTGTGAACGCTATGAAACAAAACAGACACACACACACACACAGACACACACACACACACACACACACACACACAGAAAAATAAAGTTCAGTGCTGGCCACATTGATTATGCAGGACCATGGTCTGGGGTGTCAAACAGGAGAATTCTCATAGAGGGAATGAGTAACACTCGTAAAGGAAACACTGCAAAGAATTAATGATGTTGAGGAGACAAAAATATTTGACATTGACACTTCTGAGGTAAGGAGAGCTTGAGGAGCTCAAAAACTCAATGGACTGAGGCGCACTGCTGCTTTCTCCATCATTGAACGGAGTAAAACCATTTGAAATATAAGCCCTAATTGGACTCTTCAATTTGCATTTCATTAACCATAACTGCTCTAGCCAACATCATTTTGCCCTTATCAACTGATTAAAAGTAGAAAATTACAGGCTAAACCGTAGTGGCCAATTACAGAAATATGAAAGGGTCAACACTCTCAAAAATATAATCAACCCTAGCCTTTTTTATGTACCATTTCAATCTTCCCTACAAGCTGTTAGACATAGCTCAAGTGGCGTGCTTTCACACAGGGAATCTCATTACGAATTAATTTAAACAAATGTTATCAGAGTCGAAGCTAAATCAAGGAAGAAAAAAACCCGCAAAAAACACATTGCGCTGCTTGGCAACAGAGAAACACCCCCTCAAGACTGATTATCTGAAAAGTAAAGGGAAATGTAGTTCACTGTGCACCTCAGTCATGACCCCAATTGAAGAGCCACATTAAATAACTATCCACAGGAGAATAGAAGCATGGGGAGTGTGGTCCTTGCTTTGCGATCTGCAGTAAAAGAGATAAAAACTGATGGATCTTTTCGCTCAAACCCCCCCCCCCCACCCCCCACCCCATATGAGTTGTCTGAGTCCTCCCAAAGGGAAAACAAAGCTTTATAAAACACACACACACCTTTTTAACATGCAGACGGTGTAACTCAGAAACAAGACAGGTGGCGGTAGATTCACAATAGGATTAAAGCTGAACACGTGAGGTTTTTTCATTATCTGTGGAATCAGAATGTTATACTAATGCATAATACTACTACCATTATTACGCTGTCCTTCTGTGAATATGTTACACATTCTGCTGACGATGGGACATTCATGTATTGATGATTGACGGGCTGATTAAAAATGCTTGTCCGGGGGGAGGGTTGTAAAATACTGTAGAGTACTAGTGGATTTTGTCTGTGTCTGCATCATGTGATGTGAACGTATTCAGAGCCAAGGTAGCTTTGCTTTCAGCCGTTTGTTCTTTCGTCTAGTGGTTATGCAGTCATGCATGACTTTGCTTCTGCACTGATCACTTTTTACTCCAGAGTGCTCCACCAGCGTGTGCACTGGCCTTTAAAATAGACTTTGACAGTCTCCTAAGTACCACTCAGCATGCGCCTTTAACACAACACTGTTTTTTTGTACATACAACAAAACTATTTAACTCATGAAACAATGTGCAATGCAATTGGAAGGCATGTTTGTTTTATTGCTTATCAGTCCAAGCCAATAGCCGTACATATTAAATGTTAAAATGTTAAAATGTGCTAATGTACATATCAAAAGATACGCAAAAAGTGCCGTGATCAAGAAGAATAAGGAGAAGAGATGTGGAGAACTAGACATGAGAGGAACTTTGGAATTGCCAGTGAAAATCAATATGGAAGCATTACCGTCCAAAGGCCAGCCCAGCATCAGAGGGGAGCGAGGCAGGAGTCCTGAAGCATGCAGGGAAGGAGCTGAACAGGAAGCGGAATGGAAGTGGCACAATCTATGGCAGCCAAACGTGACTGAAATGTGGATCCGTCAGAACCGCGTCACTCCCAAATCTTCAGGGCACAGCCTGACCAAGCAGATTAATATTACACTGTACCAGCACAAGCACACACATTTTCTCAACCATTATAGAGCCTTTGGCTTGTGAAATAATAGTCAGAAATAAATAAATTTAATTATTCTTAATGCTTGAAGTCATTAGAATAAAAAGGTATGAGAAACAGGCACGTGGTTTTGTCCTTATCCCTACAGTGCTTCCTTTAACGCTTCCCCTTCTGCAATCTGGATGTTCAAACAAGAACTGCCAAACATGGTGCACCAATTGCATTAAATAATCATTTAGTTAATTCTGCATATCACAATTTGAATGAACATTTTCTACACATTAACGTTTTCTCCCCATCATTTAAAAATAGACAATGTTAGTAAGACGGTTCTCATGTCATAACATGTCGGACAATCATGGCATTTTAATGGATTTAATTCCCATAAGATCACCGTTTGTTAGGGCTGCTGATTCCTCCTTGCTCATATCAAACCCGTCTGTCTTTCTCATTATTCCCTCCTGACACACAGTCAGCCATCTCTGGGCTTTTCCTGACACCCTGAGTTTGATGTCTGCCTCAGAGAGCTGCTGCACCTTCTTTGATGAAAGTCACTTCAAAGCTCTTTCAACCAGACCAGGTAGACATATAAATAAATATATATAAAACAGAGATATATAGAAATAGAGATATATAGAAATAGATATATATATCATGATCACAACACTGGGACATAGTAATGACCTAAGCATGAAACGCCTCAGATGGAATGAAGAAAAAAAAACGAACAATCTGCACTAACACCTTGGTGTTACTCCTTTACGGCTGCTATCAAAGTAGATCTCACATATCTCAATTCTGCAGAATAAACAGTGGCTCAAAGTATCAAAGACTCTGAGCGGGTCACCATATGTCTGAATGGACTGAATATCTCACATACCAACTGGTGGGAGGCATCAGCGGTCAGATCATGGTTCTCTAGTAGCTCTTGAGATGTGGTACAACCAAGATTATTGCAAAGCTGCTACCAGTTTGTACTGTATATTGACTAGACAAAATAATAATCATTTCTATATGAACTAGCAGTAGACAAACAAAATTCAGTTTACAGTTACATTTGGAGAAGGTGAAAAGGCACCCTCATCAAGTAAATAGATAGTTGCTATGTGCTCTGAATTCACAGATAGGGTTGTGATGTATAGCCCGGCTAACCAACGACCATTTAGATGTACTTCACTATGGGTTAGGATTAGGGTTACAAACAGAATGTCATCCTGTTTTCCCGTAGTTTCCACCAGGTCACATGATGCATGGAGTGAGGGACATCTTGGGGATGTTTCTTTTCTTGTTGCAGCCTGCAGCTACACGAGAAACATGCATTAAGCTGTATACAAACGCACTTACATGGGTTTAATTTATAACACCTAATGTACAACAGGCAGCTTGTGAATTAGCCAATTATTCCTGATCACATTATGTGGCCTATAGACCGTTAACACAATATAATTATTGTGTTAAGCAGCGCTGCATTGCCATGTATTAAAAATCACAAGACTTCAAACTGACTGATAAACCTGGATAATTATGTTACTTTCCAACGATTTTCCTAGTTAATGTTTCAAGCAATAAGCATGCAAGCAGACTCGGCATTGATTATGTGATATTCAGAGTAGAATGACTTTTGATCATCCTACTTCACGCTCAACTGGGTCACTTTCTTTAAGGGGGTCAAAGAGACTCTGCGTCACAGAAATGAAGCTGACAGAGGAAAAGGATATAAAAGAAACTTGCTTTGCAAGCAAAAGACAACCGACAATTCAAGGTTAAAGAACAAAACCACGCATTTAAGTTCTGATGCTTGTGCTTCGTTTCCATGTCGGTATATAAAACAACAAACAGCAAGTATTTATCTTGAGTTTATGAAAGTTAGATTACTTGTGGACAGTTCAAATTAATATTATGCAATGGTTAAGGTGTCTGTGTCAAGGGACAAAAGCTCCCTACCACCTTGTATGTAGTCAATCATAAATAGCAATTGATAATGGGAAATATATATCATAAATGATAAAGAGTTGTAATTCAGGTCAGTTTCCAAAGAAAGCTACTCCATCTGAAAAATGCGGTGCGACAGCACACACACACACACACACACACACACACACACACACACACACACACACACACACACACACACACACACACACAC
>JAVQIZ010099796.1:0-15982 GCA_036023535.2 Galaxias brevipinnis | reverse complement strand
TGTGTGGGTGTGTGTGGAGGTGTGTGTTGAGGTGTGTGGGTGTGTGTGTGGGGGGGGGGGTAGTACAGTGGGTAAGTTGAGTGAGGTGGTGACGAGGCATTGGGTGGGTGGACAGGGAGTGGGAGTTGTTGTTGTGTTTGGGGGGGGGGGGGGGTGCACACATTTTGTTACTTATATCATTTGCAGTGGTTGAATTGCAGAGGCTGAACGATTAACTTTTGACTTTTTTGAATGCTGTCAACAAGTATTTCAGCCCAACTCATTTTGTGCACAATTCTACCATGGATATATTGACTCTTGTAAGGCTACTAAGGTTATAGGTGGAACCTAATTCATTGAATTATCTTAATTCATTGTGCCATTCTTACCCACAGCTAGCCCTGGAGGTCCGAACAGAATCCCTCCTACAATGGCTGACGTTCCAATCACTATGGTTCCTTTGGTGACACCCTTAATCGTCGCCTTGATCTGCTGGTTGGACGACATTTCGCAGCATAGTTGCATGACGTCATCCACATGAGCATCCATGCTTGCCACTTAACACTGGATAAAAAGGAGGGTCCAACAGGTGAACAGCACTCAATAAAAAGAATAGAGGTATATGTGATGGATGGACAGACAGGTGAACAGAAAGAGAGTAAAAGTGCTTCTATAATCTAAAATGTGCAAATAAGGGTTGGTCTGCGCTTATCCTATCTATTCATGGATTCAATGGTGCACTATAGAAAAGTGTGATATTCTTCAGCCATGACTGTTACTGAAACATATAGGCTGAGCAATAGCAAAAGTAAAAGTAAAGTCCAGACAATGGACATAGTTTCATTATTATGTTTGTTTTCAAAATTTTCAACTACTGATTATGTCACAGAAAGAACTAACATAATTCTACTTATACAGTCTTATCATTTGCAAAAGTTTCTCAATAGAAAGGCTATAGTTAAAATAAAATTGTCAAGTTGATTCCATCATCTTTTATGAAAGCTTGAAAGCACCATGGTTTCAACTAAACAGTTGTACATTCCATTTAAATGCCCAAATCGTTAAGTAGTTCAACTGGAACTGCGGTAACTTACAATTATTCAGTAATAGACCACAACAAATGTAAGTCTATTTCAGAAGTCTAAAGGCACAGTAAGAGGGGAAACTATACAAACCAGCTCTCAGGCCTATTTGTGTCTCATATTTCTATAGATTTTTCCCTCCAACTTCAATTTATCACTAATAACTTTTACAAAATCACCCGGTTGTCGAATCCCAAATATTCACTAGACTAGCAACATTTTAGGCAGTGGAGGATAATGGCCTGTGCACTTACCTTTGCTGGGAGCTATTGAAATCAAATATGCGTTGCGTATTTGCATTTACTGAAGTAAAGACACACCAAAGTGAATTAGGTGGAACTCATACTTTCTGTTGAACACCTGCCAGTTTATTTGCTGCCTCCCTTTCCTCCTTGCATACATTATCATGTCTGAGAACAATGTCTCATGATTTACTTGAAAATGCAATGGGATGGCTGTTTGGTTGATTCACTGGTAGATTTTATACTTGGCACTTTGTAACTATAATTGAACTATAGCCACTCATCACTAAATAAATGTCAATACTGCCAGTATGGTACATCACCTGGCTAGTAAAAAATAGTTTCAGAAAGCTTCAGAAGTTATGGAGCTATATGAATGACTATATTTTCATGTGGGTATTTAACATACTTTGAGCACATTCAAGTTGTATTATGTTGCAAACTAACACTATTCTTTGTATTGGCAGCTTAACATAACACAGTAACAAGCTGGAAAACCTCCATAATTCATATTTACTTTATAAATAAAAGCATTTCAGTGACCATTACTCCATCATCTACAGATATTACACTGTGAATCAAAGAGGTGTTGATAGAAATTAAAGTATGTGGCTATTATTCTAATCTCGAAACGTAATAAGACAACTTCATTGGTTACATTTGGCTGAAGATTCAAGTTGAAAATGTAATCAGCTACTTTAAGTATTATTCTTTAAGAGTTTGGTTGTAGACAAAAAAAGAATCATTCAAGGAGATGCAAGGAGAACATAAAAACAATGCATTCAATTCCACTTGATCCTGTTTGACACCAAAACATGGCATAACCCATCTCCAAGCTAGGCCTTACAATATGTGCACATCAGTTACATTTCCCAACTTGTAATACCATTCAGCGCTTTCACTTAACTATTGGAATTGCCATTAAACAGTGACATTTTATAATAGATAAGATGTTGGTATAGTGAGCTATTTCAGATACTGTATTATAAGATGAAAGGGCTATGGGCTGTTACCTCAGTCAGTGTAACATAAATTGGCTGCAAACTACAATGGTATCTAAAATATAAAAAATTATTGAATGGCTGATTGAAACAAAACATTCAAAAGGATTTCAAATTCAGTTCCCTCCAGGTTTCTGTGGAAATTGCTTTCCTTCTCAGTCCTTTCACAAAGATATGCCAGTTACAATTCAGTCCCATAATGTTTAAATGTACCAAATGTACAAATGTAGGCTTTAAGGCAGTAAACAATATGTCAGACCTCCACCAACCTATCCCATCCATCCATTCGTCAATCTTTGTAGCGCACCTCCGCCCTAAGCTCCTTGCTGACGTAGCTTAGCAAAGCGGCGACAACCTGCTGCTGCAGCGTAGCGTTGCCCGTCACCAAGGCGATGAGCTGGGCCACGTCGGTCCAGTCCAGGTTGCCGAGGACGGACACGATGTCGTTGTAGAGTTTCTCCTGGTGGGCTGGCGGGAGCTCCATTAGGATCTGGGGGAGGGGCCTAAACTGTCCGCTTGTCAGCCAGCTACCAAGTAGACCTCCCACTGCACCACCTAGAGGGAATGAGGAGTGGGAGAGTGAATATAGAAGGAAGGGTGGAGTGGGACAATGGAGTAGGTTGGTGGAGGGTAGATGGAATGAGGGGTTGTGGAGGGTAGAGGGTGTAAGGGGGGTATATAATGAGGTGGTGGAAGGAGGGTGTACAAGGGAAGCACATGTTAGCACTTTGATCAGAACACAAAATGTGGAGGAAACAGAAAGACAGTTGAAGAATACATATGCAAATGAGAAGGAAAGATCAAAAGGAAATGTGGTCTTCAGTACCAACTTGGTATAGAGAAAGAGAAAAGAAAAAAAACATAAAGATCAATGAAAAATAAAATGAAGAGGAACTTTTTGACTGCATGCTAAAGTATTTGGTCTGTGTTTTCGCACCTTTTCAACACTGATCTATTTCTGAACGCTTGATTGGCCTTCAGTGGCTAAAGTTCTTGAAGGAACTTATTTTATTGAAAGTTCCTTTCTTACCCACAGCTATCCCTGGAGGTCCACCTAGCAATCCTCCTAAAAAGGCTGTCCCTCCAGCCACCGCAGCTCCTTTGAAGGAAGACTTGACCGCCGCCTCGATCTGCTGATTGGCCGACAGGTCACAGCATAGGCGCATGACGTCATCCATACGAGGAGCCATGCTCGCTGCTGGCGCTAGATAGAGAACGGACAGTCAGGTAGGCACTGAATGAAAACAGGAGACAGACAGGAAAACGATGGATGGCCACATTGAAAGGTGAGCAGACGAAAACAGAAAGTAAAAGTAATTTTAGGTAATCAAAAGTGGAATAAGTAAACACTGCAACCACTTTTAGCTGTCAAATGTACAGTGTTGTATCAGCTATGAGTGTCCTAATTCTTTGTTGGTTGATTATACTCAAATGTGTCCAATATTATCTTACTTAAGAAAGCTTCTAATCACGATTAGGCTACTGTTTCACCAAACATTATGTTCTACATCCTAATAGATCTAAAGCCTCCAGTAATAGCCTACTGCTTACACTGTACTTATTACAAATGATTTCGAATTAGACTGTATCAAATATTAGGCTATTTTAAAAGTCGAGACATAAAGCGAAAAAGCAGCTCGGATGCCCATACGTTTATTTTTCCAATATTCCTATCTATTCCTCTGCTTTCAATTTTGCAGTAACAACTTTTACACAACCATCAGGCTGCATAACAAATGCTCACGCCACTGGCAATAGGAATGACTCTAGCCCGTGCACGTACCTTTGCTGGGTATTGAAATCGAACGTGTTGATCGTCTGAAGTTGAACTCACTGAAGTTAACATAAACCGAAGTGTATTATGGGAAACACAATATACTTCCTGTTTAACATTGCCAGTGAGTTATATTGCAGATATTTTATCTTTATGCTCACAGTACAACGCCTGTGACATTTTGTGATTTTGTTTTTAACTAGTTATGCTATGTGATGACCGCTTTGTGGATTTTCTGGTATTTTTTTCGACGTGACGCTTTTTTGCAACTT
The DNA here is from genome assembly GCA_036023535.2 of Galaxias brevipinnis. NCBI lineage: Eukaryota > Metazoa > Chordata > Actinopteri > Galaxiiformes > Galaxiidae > Galaxias > Galaxias brevipinnis. The sequence goes on along the minus strand of JAVQIZ010099796.1, from coordinate 11,632 downwards.
GAAAGTTTTACTCGGTTGCTTGAAACATTGTAGCTTTAAACTAGTAGCATTAGTTGTCCATCACGAAATAATTGTTGATTCTAACGTCGGCTAGACCAGTTAGCTAGTATGGAAATTAATGTAATTTTTCAAAAGAAAGTTCTAAGAATAATCTTTATTGCAGTTTGTTGTTTACCTCAGATGCTTCAGAAGCATATAGAGAAGCAGCTGCGTTGAAGCGAGCTCCGCCTATAAGGGGCAGGGTTTGTCGACGTTAAAGAGCTCTGGGAAGGGCTATGTGTTCATAAACAACGTTTGAGTATCAAAACAATCTACAAGGCACAGTTACATTGTTTCAAAGTGTCCGACTGCTACGATTTAAAAATATATAAATTTATCGAGACAGGTGAGTCTAAAAATGCACATGCCACTATTTTTTGGTTATTCTTTTTGGAGTTTTAAGATTTTCCTCGGTCTATTGTTCTCCCTGTCTGTGTTCTACAATGCAATATACATATTTTTTTTGTTCTGTATTCTGGCTAATTGTGTGATGCCTTTAAACGATGTCTATTCGCTTTGTGTGTATTACATAGCCTAATTATGTATCAACAATTATATTAGTCTGAGAGGATCGTTTAAGTTCAGAGACGTTTGACAGCATCGTATAGCCTATATGCATCAGCTGCTGATTGTGTAACTGATGGTTTGGCAACTCTCAGGTTAACAGGATACGATACATTTTAGTGTTTGCACCAACTACAATGCTGATGATATCTCCAGTCTATTCTTAGAATTCATGCTTCTAAAGACATGTGAAACGCTAAATTATTTTATATGGACAAAGCCATTCACTTTAAAGAGTAATTGAAACCTAGTAGCTTACTTAGTAGCAATCCTCAGTATGAAAGTTATTTTAGATTTTTAAGAACCACTATTTAATCAGGATGAGTCACTTGTTTGCGGTACACGACATGCTCAGGGGAACATTCCTGTCGACGCGGAGTTATTTATTCATGTAGCCTCTAATGGCAAACTTACGTTCATTGCTTAGTTTTTAATATTTTCATACACACTCTTGAAATGTGTGCTACAAGACCGACCAAGACCATTGTCCGTGTTATCTTTGTGTATCCAGACTTGGATTGTAAATAAACTGTTTGGTCAGGGTAGGCACCAGACATAGATTAAACCAGCTATAGCCAGCAGGTGTCTGGTGCATGCCTGGGCATGTTGTGCTCACTAGCCGGTGTAGTCTTGTTGTTTTGGCCAGGCAGGGTCATCAACTTGGGACAAAAGGTCACCCTCAGGTTGCCAGTCTGCTTGAGTGGGTAAAGTTGTTTGTTTGTTTTTTAGATAAGAAGAAGACATTTTTCGTTATTTAAACTGTAAACATTATTATATACACAATGTTAATAAATAATATGTTTTAGTGATAATATTGATTTGAATATTTTTGTAATTTAGACAATTAGATTTGGCCTGTTAGCCATAATCTTATCAAAATGTGTGCATTTACTCCATTCCTAAACTTTATTCTGAACATTGAATCCAGATAGTAACATATTACTCTCAGGGCATTGTCTTGAAGGTTATGGTTGATTAAATCCAGACCTATTGACAGTCACCTACGTCAATTGAGTCTATGTACATTCACTCTCTGACACAGTCTGCTGTGGTGGCCATTCTGATGTAATGGAAGTTAGTTTGTCATCTTTATTTGTGGTGTCTTGGATCGGAGAGCAGGTCTGTTTTGATAGTTTGGGGAGGGGCCAAAGAAGAGGAGACACTGTCCTAGGCTCTGTGCCAAGAGAAGTACAGTAAAATATTATGACAGCCAGAAGTAGTTCCTGCACTTAAAGCGACTCAAGAGGGCGCCAGATATTTAGTTTTGTCTGTGTCGGATGGATGTTTGAAGACTGTTTAAGAGTGGATGAGCGTGCTTAATGCGTGTGTGTTCCCATTATATGTAATGAAATAGTTCAAATGGAAGACAAAGACATATACAAGCACTGAATGTGTCTTTGCTAAATCTTTCCAGATTACAAGCAAATAACACGCAGTAAAAAGGACATTATGTTTGGAAAAATGCTTTCCCATCTGCTTGGTAATGGAGTGGAGGATTTTGATGCTGTGGACTCTCAGAATATCGTTGATGACACGTTCGAGGAGCTGTTGGAGTTTGAAGAAGGAGGATGGGTTGTCGTCAAGTTCCAGGGTAAGGAGATAAGGGGATATACACTAGTTGCCTTATATTTAATTATAGCTGTCTTTCACTTGCATATCTTTCTCTGGCATACAGTCACCTTGTAATGGTATATAGCTGCACCATCACTAACCATTTAACATAAAAAAACATTGCCTTTATAAATGTATAGAAAAGAAACGTATGCCTCCATGGAAATTACTCGATTTCCATTTATGTCGATTTCAGTTGATTGTCGTAGTTGAGACAACGAATGATAAGGATCGGTAATCGAGGATCTAGTTGGAGATGCAATTGGAGCTGTGTCTAAGATGTTTGTCGATGTTCTGTGTGCAGAGAACCTTGCTCTGTCGGTTCCCGTGGTGGACCCTCTGGAGAACCTACTGATAGAACATCCCAGCATGTCTGTTTACCAGAATAGAACGCAGGTCAACGAGGAAGAGGATGAGGAAGAGCACGATGAAGAAGTCACTCTTAGGTTAGCCTTCGTCACTCAAATAAGATCAAAACTTTTAAGTTGTGCCACGCTACCTCAGCCATTCACACAAGCAGAAGCACATACATACAACGCCAGTATTAGGAACTAGCGATTTTCCTTTGACTTTAATTCATGCTTTAAAATGAGGATCACTCTTTGGCTTTAAATCACTCTTAGTGGAAAGTAACGTTGTCTGCTCCCCTGCCTCCTCTGTTAACCCAGACTAGTACCTGTGAGGCGACACATCTCCTGGATGCTGGCAGCCTGGGGTAGCCCACTGCCTGGCAGTGAGCTCCACCTCCTCTCCCTCCCGAGAGCCAGGACTCAGACGGAGCGAAGGAAGTTGAGCCGCAGCGCCACCCAGAGGCAGAACCTGGCCAAGACGCTGCGCTTCTCCCCCACCGAGAAACGCTACGGCCACTTCAAACAACCCTGTCAGCGTCTCTATAACTTCTGAGTGGAAGAGGGGAGGTCACACTTAGCTCATTTGGCCTTGACACTTTTCTGTATTAGACGTTGACTGTTCAAGTTTTTGAATTAAGATTGAATGAATTAAGTTTGGGAAAACTGAGAAACAGCCAGAATCAACTCAGAAAAAAGGTTTGCTTGTCTTATCTTTTTAAAACAGTTTTTCCCTCAGACTTTTGTTAAATCATCAGTTGTTAACCCTCAGTGTGTATGGCTGCATAGTGATTTGATAATGAGAGGATCAGGATTGCATTCTCAATTGCTTTTAAAACAAACATTACAAACTTGTGTATCCATATAGCAAAACAGCATTACTGTCTGGGAAAAGAACATGACCGCTTTAAAATATGTTTGTAACTTTTATGATGCGTGTCTTAGTTGTTAATAGTGCGAGTGACTAGTGTTTTACAGGGAAGCTGTATTTGACATTTTTACCAAACATTGTCTGTTGTGGTCGGCCACGCAAAGTATTTTCATTGTCATTGTCACTTTGATTGAACAGCACAAGATCTACTTTGCCAGAGATGGGTAGAGCATAAGGATTACAAAAGCACTGTTGATCATATCTTTTTGTATTATTGAGCGTTTTTTTATCTTGTTAAATTCTAGTCTGCTGTGTGATTTTTAATTTGAGTGTTGTCTGTAAATATGAAACAAATATTGTTTTTTTGTATCTCAGTGAATATTTATAAAATGACAAAAAAAGAAAATAAATGAGTTTTGTTAAGTTGCTGACTTCTCAGTTGTGTTTTAAAACCGTCAAGTCCTTAAATTAAAATATTTGTATTTACTAGAAAAGCAAGTAATAGAAGCACATGTAGTACACTGTCCTTTACCTGCCAGGGGCCGAATTCACAAAACATTCTTAGAAGAAATGTGTTTTCTATTAAGAAAAAACTTAAAATCTCAATTGGCATTTTTCTTTATTTTCGTAGTTCATTCATTTTCCCCATAAATCTCTTCACTCTCTCTGGGTCAATGGGATTGGCCCAGTAGCCTCCCATCTTGAAGTGAGAACCGATGATCATAGCACTTGCATTAAGGTAGTGTTCCACGTTGTCAATGGTTACTCCTGAGCCAATCAGAACAGGGATCTTTACAGATTGGGCTACTTCTAAAAAGAACGAATAGAAGAAAAAAACATTGATCGTAATTTAGGGAGCATTGGTTCAAATAACATGACTTCCTCTGTGGATATATAGTGCAGCACGATCACCCAATGAACCTGCAGTATTCTTAAAACCTCTCCAACTCTACTTACATTAGTGATTGAACACTGCTCGTGTTATGTACAGATGATAGTGCTACCTAAAAATACTAAGACAAATAACAAATGAAGAAAAAAGGAATGAAGATACACAAAACAATATTTCAGATCAGCTTTAGCCTGAAAAAAAAGTAATAAAAATGCTAGAAAAGGTGTGAAATACAGCCTTGAAATAACCAAGAAGAAGTTCTTGTGGGTCTAGTCTTTCAGCAACCTCTATTAGCCGCAAGACAGATAGACGTTCACACAGCCGTATGCAAGGTCGAGTGTGTGTGAGGTAGACAGAAAAAGTGAAAGAGCAGCTGTGCATGCCGTGTGTGCGCTATTGTTTGTGTACAGTATCTGTGATAGTATGGGCGCGTGTTTTGTGTCGGTGTGTCCAAATGTCTGTCCGTTAAGCCGAGTCTGTTTTAAGCCTGGTGTTAGAATGTGCTGTCCATTTGAGTCAGGACCTAAAATATCACCCTGTGGGGGAGTATAAGTTAGCCTAACAGGTATGCACAAGGAGAGAGAGATGGGGGAAGGCGAGAGATAGAGTTAAAAACTGTTGGAGAGACAAGGAGAGAGAGTTTGAGAGAGAAAGATCTAGAAAGAGAGAAAAAAAGTAGCAGGGAGAGAAAGTGAGAGACAGACTGAGTGAGAGACAGTGAGAGACATAATGAGGGAGGGCGAGAGAGAGAGAGAGGGAGAAAGAGAGGGAGAGAGAGAGAGAGAGAGAGAGAGAGAGAGAGAGAGAGACAGCTTAAGCGAGAGGATGAAGACGGAGCAGACAGGGACTTTGGGTGTCTGATTGATAGTGTGAGTGTGTGTGTGTGCGTGTGTGTGCATATGTTGATGTGTAGGTACGTGTCAGTGTTTGTGTATGTCTGCACCATCTATAATTACTCACACTGTGCACGCTGCCTTTTTGTATGTATGTCTGCATGTCTGCTGCGAGTGCGTGCGTGTATGCCAAATCTGAGTGCTAAGCATTCCTAAAATGAGACACAGAGCATTGACAGGACTTTACTGTGCCAAGTGTAGTGTCGGGTGTCTCTTGGTCCAAATGTAAACTATGCTGACACACAGCTAAGAGCTTTTATAACTAATGCTAACCCTTGCAACATATTGGTTAACCTAAAATGCCCTAGAACATCCCTGATCTGAATGTGAACAATGCAGTCCCACAGCCCTGATCCTCTGATATTTGACACACTCAGGTGGCTGAACTTTCCCTGACGCTTGCCCTAAAACCTTCCCCAATGCAGTACAAGACTGACGCACTTGGCTATACTACAAAGCCGTAACCTATACTGTTGTATATTCTGAAGCAGACTGAGAGGAGGGGCCTCTAGTGGCCAGACATGCAAATTACAGGCATGAAGTAAATAAAGGATTGACCTGCAGTAGCTACATAATTGACTGTACTGGTACTGATTCTTTATTCTTGATAATCTAAGCATATGTATTAAATCCAGTAGTGTAATTAAGTGTTAATCACAACTAATTCAATTATTAAATTATAAGGTAAAGTAGCTATAGGACATTTTTATTTTGTCAATCTCAGACATTTCCTATATTTTAAGTTTTATTTTATCAGAACCTTGATATCATACAACTTAGCTTACCTCTGGGTGCTTTTGTTGCTATTAAAACCAAATTGTGAAGTTTATATCTGACTAGTTTTTACACATTAACTTATTTAACAGTATCATCTACTATGTTCAAGCGGATGGTCAACGGTGGGACTGTACCTCTTAGTTCCTGGGGGTCAGCCTGAACTCCTGTGGCCGTTCCCGTTATGATGAGGCCATTGGAGAGGAAGAACTCAGCTGCCCTGGCTGTCTCCACCACACTCACATCAGATGTCATGGCATGGGAGCTAAACACACACACACACAAACACAAATTAATGACTATGCACAAACTACATTAATATACAATTAAAAGTCTCCATTTCTCTTTTTTGTCTATTATCATACTGGTGGAAGTCAATTGTTTCATGCACTATTTATAAACATGAAACTAGCTCACCTGTGTTTTTTCTTAATATCGGTAAAGACCTGCACATGCTCCGCCCCTATCTGCTTGCGGTATCGTAATAGGTCACCGGCACATGCATTCAGAAGGCCTTCGTCAGCCACATGCGAGAAGACATAGCCCTCAGCCCTGATGAAATCCAGACCTAAAGACAGATACAGCATAGTCTCATCACAGGCCTACTCAGTCTATATCCATTCTCATTAACAGTCCTAGGTGCACCTTTTTTGAATAAAGTCAATTTGGAAGGTCTATTAAAAGTGTTAAGAAATGTAGATAATACATTGGTAGTCCTACTTCTAGGTCATCAAACAATGTGTTTTTAGGTGCCTTTATCGAAAGCGGCCTAAAGTACTGAGTGTGTCTATACATGTTTAGTGTGGATGCCTTCAATAGATATCAAACCTCCAAGCCCTGGCGATGACAACACCCCTTTGTACAGCAACAATCAACATATTTTAATAGCAGACCGTTCAATAGGCAACTTGGATATTTCAATTAGCAAGAAGGTGGGGGTCATTTAAAAAATCATAACAAGACAGAATGATATTATGGAAGTCGATATAGCAACCTGATGCCATAGCGACAGCCAGAGCAGGCTGGTTGGCTGCCGACAGGATCTGTACCCCCAGAGGAAGGGACGGACAGAGTCGCCTCACTGCAGAACACGCTGCCGTCATGGCCGCACAAACCTCCGGGCCCACAGAGAAAGAGTAGGGGATGTCGTGCATGTTCTCAATGATCAGGCCATCCTGACAAAGACAAAAGGGACAAAGATGGATTAAGTCAGGATCCTATCACATTGTTTTCTGTTAAGACATAGGGGAAAATATCGGCATATTTTATTTGGTTCACACCACGTGTGATCAACATTGCCTAATTATTAATACTTGAGGGTTTCACTTGTTGAGGTCCATGACACTTTCACAACCCTTACTTACAATCCCTGCATTCTGGTAGATCTCAGCCTCTCTACATGCCTCTTCAACAATCTGGGGGATGGTCAGACAACCTAAAGGGGTACCTGTAAATACAGGTTACAGGGTTATTTGATGACCACCGTAGCCAAATCAAAAGCACAGAACAGGTAGTTGCAACCTTGTAAATGCATACATCTATCTCTCTAAATTCAAACATTTACCTGGCAAGGCTTGAACATGGATCATTCCAATAACAACTGATCTGAGACGACCAAATAGATCCAAAAACTTCATTTTGTTGCTTTTATATGCAGCAGAAAAGTCTTTCCTATATGTAGCCCAGGCCAGAACTGATCACGTGGCTGGTCAAAGTGCAAGTGAAGTTTACGCTTTAAAAACTGTTTCTAGGTAGATTTTTACCCCCCAGGAATGGTAGAAAGTTTGTCAACAATAAATTGCATATAATAAATTATTGCAGTGGGAAAATATTGAAATATTTTTTGTATCGGTATAATAATAGTGCATTATTCCAAGATCTAAAAAAAATTGCGTCCAACTCTTTGTCACATAGCTTCATACAATAGTCCTAGTAAGCAATGTCCCATCTTGGGGTTAGTTCGACGTGAACGTGGCAACCCCGGCAGCAGCTGTAGCCATATAGAGAGCTACGGCTGAAATCTGGCTAACATTTTCTTTTTTTTAACTCGTAATAATAAATGCGCCTAAAAGTAAAATAAGAGACAGTTTTCTCCTATGTCTTATGAGTGGACTGTTATTGAAAAAATCCAAAAAACCCTTTGATAATACTTATAATTACGGGTGTTTAAGTGGATTAGAGCTCTTTGTTTACATCTGTCGGACTAGCCACGCGGTAGCCTCAGCGGTTCCTGTTTAAGCCACACCCCTATCTGTCACTTTAGCAGTCACGCCTCCTTTTTGCCGGTTAAATGAAAAACTTTGCTCTAACTTGTTGTCAGTCTTAACTACATGTGACATATCTAATCATTGTTTTTATAAATATCTGAACGTTCAAGACTTTGGGGTTCTTGGGGCTGGAAACTTGCTGTATGACTAGTTGAACTTTGTTGTTTAGCGCCAAGTTTTTAAATCGCCTCCTCTGACGTCTGTGGATGCATAAAGTCATCTGTTCCCAAAGAAGGCGCAAAATAATCGCGCCAGCTCATTTCAAGCAAGCTGTTGAACATCACACACCCAAATTCTTCGGTATCGTTAATATTTCAAAGAGGATCTAGCTACCTATTAGAAACAATCCTCCGCATTTTTATTAATTATAGGTTAGAGAGAGTGAACTTCAAGGGGAATCTTTTGAGGTAACGTGAACGAATCTTACATTTTGCGACTTAGCTAATGATGCTAGTTGTTCGATAGGTTGTTTATCAAAAAATACTATCGTTATCTTAGAAGTTTAGTTAAGGAAGATCTGGGCCTATATTAGTCGCTATTTGGTGTACATAGTTTTGAGGAGAGTAATGTTTAAATGGAAAATTTGGAGTTCCAGCAGCTGTGCCATTCGGCCATTATCTAGCCAGCCTGCCAAGTTTTGCAGAAACACATTAAACGTAATCATGTATATCACTTCAAACTTATAGGATGAGTGATCAATATAAACTCTCGAGTTGCACATGGCCTGATTTTGATGCATTTTATGTAGTATTTTGTATTGATTATCTGTCTTTAACATTGTGTCCTGTTCATTTCCCCGCGCCCTGGCTTGGCTTTGTCATAGGAAGGAGGGAGATTGAGTGGGGGTTGGGACTCTGAATGTGTTGAAAAAAATCTGAAAAAACTACTTAAAAAGTGTATTTTTTTATCTTAGGTTTACTCTTAAACTGTGGAATACACATTGGACTATGATGCCAGGAAAAAGGTGCGTTTTACATTAGCAAAGTCTGCCCTGACTGACAATATCAAGACCGTCAATCAATATGTGACTGACGACAAAAAAGTGGTTGCTAGCTAACAACGCTAGCAATATTTCTTCAATTTGATTATGATAATCTTACAAAACTACATAATGGCACACATCATAGAAATCACGTATGTTACAAATCGGCATTTTGTTCTGTTTCAGGCAAGAATTCAAGGCTATAACTTACGAGGTGCCCAAAGAAAACACGACGAGGTCGAGGAAGAGGAAGGCAGATGTTGCCATTGTAAGTTGTTTGCTACTATAGTTAGCTAGCCATCAGATCAATTGGCAATGCTGGTTCCAAGCTGATAACTGTTAAGCTAGGCCCAAGTTGGACATCTAAGCTATCTGGCATTAAGTATTTATTTGTCCACAATGTAATATCCAGGGTACAGGCGCTGCCACCATGCCATACATATCAGGGCTATTTTGAGATGCATGATGGACATCAATTTCTGTTTTTATCAATGATAATACACTTATAATTGATTAGGGTCATCTTTCACTGGAATGCAGAGGCCTTAATTTATCACTGTTTGGCCACGATCAGTGCATTGGTAGAAAGAAAAAAAAGAAAGGCTGGTGGCAATGCCAGGTCCAAATCTATTAGACAGGAGAGAATTCTTTGGTAAACATGAAAACTAAACTACATTTCTTTAATGCATGGATGTTATGAACTTACAGGTTATGGATATACAGGAAAGGTTTCACTGCTTCACCCCATAGATCTGGTCTGTTGACATTTGACATTATGTTTACCCTCCCTGTCTGTTAAAACCCTCAGCATTTACAAGACCCAGATGAGGAAGTGGCACAGATGACAAAGAAGAAACAGCGGGACTCCAAGGTGCATGTCAATTCTTAAAACAACAATATGGAGAAATTCTGACAGTGTCTATTGGGGCAAACACTCACTGTAAAACTGTCAACCCGTTTCCCAATATGTACAAGCAGAGTTCCTTTTTGGTATTTCTTTGTCTAGAGTCTACAACAACCAAGTTAAAATTAGCAATAATGGTATGGCTTGGTTATGTTTATTTTTAATTTTTTTAAGGTAAATAATCCTCCCTATACATGTGTTCTCCTCCCCCCTTCTTCCACCCCTCTCTCTCTCTCTCTCTTTCTCCTACATAGCTGTGTTGGAGTCCCGACGCCAGCTGCACAAGTCCACACAGGTGGATCCCCACCCCAGACCTGGAGGAGGACCGACCGGTTGCCCTGAGTGCTATGGCCTTGCCCCAGTACACTTTCAGCCACATGTTTGTCACCCCTGTACGCTCCTCTCCGCTGCCAACCCTGTGGTGAGTAGTGCAGCACAGAACCTGAGATTCATGCCTTTCTGTCAATTGCTAAGTAGGTGTTTGGATAGATTCTTGACCGTGACAAGTGATTCACTTCAGTTCAGTTCTGTGCTTTTATTGAATAGCATTAAAAAAAAATCTTCTTTCAGCTGGGCAAGTAAAGATGTGGTGTGGAACAACATGCTTGAGAAAGACAAATGTTACACCAGAGACGTCCACGTTATGGAGAAACATCCTCACCTTCAGCCCAAGATGAGGGCCATTCTTCTGGACTGGCTGATGGAGGTGAGAGTGAACGCACCCCTCCCGTTCGGTAAAACATGCTTAAAGGTACAGGACCAACAAATGTAGCAAAGAAAATAATAACGTCCGCCACTCTTAAGAATCAGAGGCAACGCAATTGAGTGTTGACATGGTGACGAGACCGTTTGTGGTGACTCTTTTGACCACATACTTACTGGAAAACCTATTCCAAAAGGTGAAGGGTTAAGATTTGCAACATGGGTTGTGCTTGGAGGTCTTGTATCCCTGTGCCCCCCACCACCACTTAGCCACTGTAAATTAGCTTATACGCTAGTTGAGTGAAACTACCCTCAGCTGAGAGGCATCTGTCCAACAAACCGCTCGTTGACTTCCTCTATTCTGACCTAGATATAAAACTGATCTTCAACTCACTGGAATCTTAACGGTGACAGAGTATGTTGGTGGGCTGGTTTTGGTTTCTTTTTTTTTTTGCCTTTCACTGTTCTTAGTAATATAGTCCAGACAACACTTATTCGTGTAATACATTTTTATCAGATAAATGCCTTTAGCGTTGTGTAACAAACAGGAAACATTCCTAACCTTGTGTTCTGGAGATCCTCTTTTCTGTAGAACTAACAGCAAATTGAAAGGATAAAAATAAATAAAAAAACGTATTAAATGTGCAAAAAAATCATCGTAAAGGCATTTGTGCTGTCCTAACGCTGGCCCTGGTGTCTCCCAGGTGAGCGAGGTGTATAAGCTGCACAGGGAGTCGTACCACCTGGCCCAGGACTACTTCGACCGCTTCATGGCCACGCAGTGCA
>JAVQIZ010099773.1:0-17244 GCA_036023535.2 Galaxias brevipinnis | reverse complement strand
AGTTTTCAACTGGTGCTCGATGTAATAGCCTAACCAAGACTGTCTGTACAAACGTAACAACATTAACATCAACGCTAGATGGTGGTATATGACCGTGAAAAATATCTGTCCAGTCATTTCAATGGGGCCAAAAACCAATAAAAAATAATTCCAAATATAACACGTGAACCGATAACTTAGCTGTATGTAAGCGCAACGGACTGCAATACCCAAGACATGTGGTCACAGTAGAGGAATCTATTGGATCACAACTACGGGCGTTGATAATGCGCAAAAAACAGGCTTAATAATAATAATAATAATAATATGACTTTCAGGTAACAATATGTGTTGCATCTGACGATGCATCACATAATAACACTGTGACTGAAGGTGAATGCGGCCATGATACACTGCAATTTAGATTTGCAAATGGTCATTTACTTGTAGATAAAGTGCAAACATATTTATCAGCTTATTGTGAAAGTTGGGCTGTGTGAAGCTGAGATCTGAGGAGTAAAGCTCAATGAACAATTCCGTGTTATTTTGTGAAAAGGTCGATTGACTATGCAAAATGCTGGTCTGCAGTGACAGGTAGAATTGCACAGTTATATTATTGACACGCATTATTTTCCAGCCATCTACAGTTCATGTGTTCAGCAAAACTTTCAGCAAGAATTCATAAATTCCCATTACAAAAAGTTGCTTCAGAAAATATGGCTCTAAAGAAAAGAAAAAATAAGCTTAGCCATCAGGGGTAGCAATAAACCACTCACATCCAGACACTTTACTCGGTCGGTTGAGGACACTAAAGGAGTTCCTGGTCGATTGTGCAAAGAAAGCATAGAGATATGATGCTCTACTAATGAGCAAGGGTCCTTAAGCAACACTGTCCAGATAGATGGGATCAATAAGAGTGTGTTTATGCGGCAAAAGGGTCCAAGTGTAGCATTTGGATATTTCCTCCTCAAATATAGCATGTCTGCACTGAAATACTGTTACACTAAAACGTAAAGTGCTCTTAGAAAACACGTTTAAATGGTTGTCGTCAATGAAATGAAATATGTAAATTAAAGTGAAAGTGAAAGGACGGTAAATCAAAGCAGTTTTTGATAAGCCCACTGATACAAAAAGTTTAAGCGATTTTGTAAACTATTCCTTTTCTTTTTGAAAATACTGTTGGGGGCAGAAACACAAGTTCAATCAGATGGCTCTAAAAGACTGCAAGAGCTACAACAAAGTCATAAATTGGGTCAAATATTTGCCTGACAGAATCTCTAACCCAGATAAGGAATCTATGGCAGAAAAAACATCTCAGTACCTTATCCTCACATCTTTAGGTATTGGCACCATAGCAACACTGTACATACATTCCTTACATTCACTAGATATAGCATTCCCCTGTAGAGGTACACAACTATTGGGATATTACATGTGGTGAACTGTATTTGCTTGTATTTTTCTCTGTCAGAAATCCATTAAGCATGATTACATTTCAGACTGTGTCACATGTGCCTGAGGGATCGAGAGAGATATGATGGATGGCTCTACGACTATAAAATTATTATGACGTTATGACAACTGATATAAAAACATACAAAATAAAACAAAATACACAATGTTTACTTTTGTGACCTTGGCTCTTGTGAACGCTGAGTGCATGAAAGTCAAGACTGCATTTATTCAATCACAATAGATGAAGTTAGCTACAATAGACATTTTGCAAATGGGATTTCGTATAAAGCTTTCCACTGCATGCAACCAATGAAGAAGCTATTTTCTCAGTGGTTTCGACTGAAAGGGAGATGTTTTCACATCTTGCTTTATATTCTGTGCTCATTTGCACCATTAATTAGTTTTGCATTTATTTGTGTGGCTGTCAGAAAGACCGAGAGCAATAGAGGGAGGGATGGAGGGAGAGAGAAAGGAAGAAAGAGAGAGGGTATAGCACTTGATACCAGGAGAGTAGAGGAACCCTATAATTGTTCCTCCGAGCAACATCGTTTCCGCATGTCATTTAAAACTCGCCGACTGTGATGCAACTATCGTTGGAGATTTCCCCGAAACCTGATCAAATGGAAGGGTGCCTGAAGATCTGGTTGCCAGGTAGTTGAGTGGTGCCAATGGGGATGTCAAAGGTGGGCTTGTTACAGTATAGCATTTAAACCAATCATTGGTGTCACTTCCATAGGGGATTTGGACGAGCAGCGCCCCCCCCCAGAGCTGTTAGGAGCCGAGATGACTGACAGCAGGGATGATTGGCTTAATCTCTGAAACCCTAAAACATAAGGCCACCAAGGACCTTCTTAACACGATCCTTATCACCAAAACCCTATGGTGCTGCCCAGACCTCACATCCAACGCACATTTCATTATGTGCTTTGGTAGCACACAACAGGACTGCCGGGAAGTAGTCACATGCTCCTGGTATTAGAGCCTCACTGTGAACTTGCAAGAACGAAACTATTCTTAAATGAAAAGCCTTTAAAACATTTTACAATATGAAAATAGGTTCTAGCAGACAGTACGCTTCATCACTGGAGACAAGTATTTTATGGTACAATTGAATGGTCTTAAATAGGAGTCACCGTATCACAGTAATGTGTGCATGTGTTCCACTACAGAGATCAACTGATATGAAACTTTTTGTGTCGCATAGAAAGGCTAAATCAACTTTATCATGAGAGGGCCTGTCTTACTGAAATAATCTGTTCTCTGTACAGGTGTACAAGGGACATAGCAATTACCCACTAATACATAAATATGTACATAGGTAGCCGCATTAGAGTTCATTTCAATCTTCTTTCTGGTTCATGATCTATTATGGATCTGGCAGACATAAAAAGAACAAAGAGAATCCCAAGTCAATATTGAATCATTAGCTCTAGATTTTCCTGTGCGAGGAAAACAAAATGTCCTGATCATTATTTCACTCGGCAGGCCTCCTACATTAAAGGCTGCTCCATCACACTCAGCACACCGGAAGAACTAGGCCTCTGGTGATGATGAGCTATGGATCTGTTGTGTGGTCCTTGTGTGGCCCCTCACTCGAAGCGACGAATCCACAGGAGGTGCAGAAAAGGGAAGGGTTGGAGCACGAGCTGGGTGGAGGGGTATCTCTGACCGGTAAGAGATGTGGCACTGGGTGGTGGTGGTGGTGGTGGGAATCAGACCATGGGGTGCCTGTTACACAGCCTGCACCCCGAGCACCACAGGAGGGTCGGGCTCCGTGGCAGCGCCTGGCGGCCCCTGCTCCTCCCACTAACTCGGTGGATAATGCAGTAGCCAGGCATTAATTGGAGCACTACTGAGTGGCTAACAACCCCCCTCTGTGTCTGCCTCACGGACACCGGGGATCACCGGCTTCACTGATGAGGTGCAGGTGCACCGATACATTTATCTCCGCCTTCCCCCTCCAAGGACCAACAACAACAATAGGAGCAAAAATGTGTCTTTGTCTTGTGTCCGTGAGATATTCTATGTAAATATCCGTTTGATCGCTATTTATGACTAGTTGTGATTCCATTTATCGTGTATCCTCTTCTACACATTACTGACGGTGTCACTATTTTAAAAAGGAAAACTGCTTATTTCATGAATAATGTCAATGCACACATTAGTAAGGTCTGAATGAAACATCGGACGCTCACAGTTTTACGACCGCACATATGGTACAACAAGTGCAGTGTGTTGCAATGAAGACCCGTTTCCATGGAAACCAGGCACGGCTGGCGCAGTGAAAGCAGGTGTTGTCAACAAAACCTAGACCAGAGGTAAGCTTACCGCTACCTCGACATAAATTGACGCATATATTTCTGTCCGGTCTGCAGAACTCAACCCTAAACCCAACATCATATCATATGTATTACCTTGATCAGAACCAGATTTATGTTATTGATTTAATACCTGTACATCTTAAACTGGTATTAGTATAAAGATTGTTTCATCTGGCTGCTGTGAGATTGATTTTGTGATTTTTGTGTGCGAGGCAAAAAGTCTCATACAGGCTAGCCCCATGAGTTCAAGATATTTGTGGGAACAGTATTCATATATCTCAAAGAGATAGAATGGCTTATGCCAGACTTGGCAAACAATGTTCTAGTCCTAAATGTGTGCATCATTAATATCTTGCTAAAGATACACTAGACTGTCAATACTGTTTTTAGCCACAAAGTGTTACTGGCTAGTCTGCATTTCTAATTCAGATACTTTGCCCAACAACAACATCCAATGTAAATGTATATTTTTAAATGTCTACATCTCTCCAAAACTGTCAGGCTCTTAATTGAATTTACTTCTTATTCTATTTTCTGAAGGCATCCTTTGAATGTTGTAGTTTATGAAAACAATATTGGAACAATAAAGCTGAATCTGTACACAATAGGCCTATATTCTATTTGGACTCATACACATAGAGTTCTTCCATCTCATTGCCAAAGCAAATTTAGCCTTAGCAAAAAAAATCTTGGTTGTCTAGCATATACTTATACTTTATATACTTATATACTTAATATTTGCGATCTGATTTGTAGTATTACGTTACCTTATCCTTTATCACCCCAGCGAGCAGAGTAAGGAAAGAGTGACTGTTTTACTGGAAGCTGCATTACAGTAGTGTCAATATTTTCAGTTGGAGTCAATTTAAGTATATGTTCTAACTAATGTAGTGTTTCTGCAAACATATCCCTGTTTAATGTATACATAATGTAAACAGTGTGGGAATGCTGTGTGTGCTCCCTGCCCATAAAAAACAAATTGAAGTCAAATTGATGTCATGTCTGGTGTTTATGGGTAACATCCACCTGTGCATGGAGAACAAAGCAAATATTTAATTGCAACATATCTTACCTTACCAACATACCTTACCAGATATTTTTCATTATCTGCAAAAGAAATTGCAAAGACAAGCTTATTCATTGATGCAAAAAAAATCTCATAAAGTATCATTCACTTTGCAGGTCTGCCCTGATAAACCTAAATAACAATTAATAATTCCTTTTGAAATGTAGCTAAAACAGGAGGATTTGACAGCGGTAACTGTCAGACTTTAAAAAAAGGGTTTCTTTGATATCCTTTTTTTCAGAAACAGGATTGTAAATGCTCAGGGAAATTGTGGCTATAAGAAGGGCCGCATTCATTAAAGATTCAACTTTTCATTTAGAGTCTGCCTTTACATTTCATTGCATTTTCAGACAAAGTTCACGAAAGCTAGCTGATCAACACTAAAATGCAAACCAAAGTCGCTTTTTCAGGTCTGAACTTTGGAATTGATTTTCTGAAATTCGTTGAGTACATACTGCAAAATGCTGGGAGGTGCAGGTCAAGGGAATTCCCTGGCTTCTCCCGTCTTTCTTGTTGATAGAGGTAATTATAGTTGTCAAACCCCATGTGTGCAATGAGCTAAATCATGTGTTTTTTGCCTAGGCCCCCTATTGATTACTGAGGGGGTGCCACAAGGTTCTATTCTCCGCCCATTCTTTTATCTATCTATGTCAACAACATTAATACACTTCTAAATATCAACGGCTCATTTATATGCTGACAATATCATTTTATATTGAGTAGGTTTAGATCCATCATCAGTTTAATGTAATTTACAATCTAGTTGTTACCAAATTCAAAAGAAACTTGGTTTTCGTCTCGCTAAATGAAGATCAGACCAAATTGATGGTTTTTGTGGTAACTCAAGTAATTTAAATTTAAACTCCATACTTCAACTGGAGCTATCTTAGAGCAAGTGTCAATTTACAAATATCTAAGTATTTGGCTTGATGATGCTTCAACTTTGAAAACTAAAATAAAGTTAAATCTAGACTTTCTTTATCACAACTTTGATTTATTCGCTCAGTAAGTACAAAAACTCTAGTACAAAAACCTTTCTATCTACAGTGCCATGTTGAGCAGAGCAGTATACTCCTATAATTTTAAATCAAGTTCTCTTATCACTCTAGCTGTTCCAAGAGGGTCTACTGTTGCCTGGCCGCAACTCATTTCAGTATGCAGCGGCCCATGATTGGAACAATTTGCAACATGGACGGAAGGTTGTTTCTCAGAGTGTTTCTTAATCGTCTGCTTGGTTTACTGTTGATTGAGTCTTGTTCTTGCTTTTAAGAATCGTCGTTTGCTAAATGTCTGTACTACTTGGTCAGGTCGTCAATGCAAAAGAGAACTCCTTCTCATTTGACTTACCTGGTTAAATAAAGATGATTATTAAGAACATTATCTGTGTAGAAACCTGTGAGATGTTTACGAGGGGATCTGCTCGAGGCCAGTCTGTGGTAGGAATTAGATTCAGTCCAAAGGTCAGCACCAGTTGTCTGTCCTCTGTTTACACAGTGAAGGTCATTACAGAGAGATTCAATAAGCTACAACATAAAGCACACTGTTTGAGAGCACGGTCAAATACAGGATGTACTATGGAGAGGCGTCGTTTTCATTTGGCATCACTCCAAACACAAAGTTCCAGGATGGAAAAAAGAACTAGAAAAAAACTAAATGATGTGGTTGATTAAATGATGCGGTTAATTGTTTAATATGCAGCTGTAAGTAATATATTAATACTATAAGTAATGATGTACTTATCTTTTCAGCTTACGTGCTAATGGATGTGATTATGGCTAACCCTCTCCCCATAGACTTACATGGGACGCGTGAAAGCCTCCTCACTTTAGAAAGAGTTCCAAGTTAGTCAAATTAGATTAGTATAGTAAACAATTTTCCGAACACATCTCAAATGTATTGCCCACAAAGACAGAGATGCCAATTAAATTGTTTATATCTTCACAAATTGTTGTGTAACTTTGCTACTCAAGTTTTTAATTACATTTTTTACCAGAACAGGAGATTTTTCTTTTAAAACACACAACCTCAGCAGTAGCAGCATTGATCCATTGATGTTTTCTACGTGCTCGTTGCTCAGGGAGCCTGCAAATTCCAACCGTCATTACACATGCCCAATTTATGGATTATTAGAATCTATGATGGATCAATAGTGTGGCCATATGGACTCAACTTCAGAAACAAGTGTGCAGTGTATTAACTGAGGAATAGAAAAGAAGTTGGGTACGACACCATTGTTCAGAAGGAAAGCCTGCCAGATCAGCTTGTTTACACACAAAATAAAAGGCCACTTAGAACCTGTTATGGGCCAATATGAACATTGCCATCTCATTGCCAATAAGTCTTTAGATGTACGTTTTTCTGTAAAGTGTTGATCTAGGATGAGTCTGCAGCTTTAATCCAATATAAATGTACAAATACAAACAAGTTTCCTGCTAAAGCCAAATATATTGTCAGGGTCAAAGTAGATTAACCATGATACACACAAACAAGATGGAGAGGTGAGATATTTGGACAAAACAAACCGATAAGGAACTACTTGTGTACCTTGTATTCAGTTAAATGTCAAATATGTAGATCGATGTTAGATTTTAGTTGTAATAGATCCACTAGCTGAAAGGCCATTTTGAATTGAAGTAGTTGAGAAGTTGTGGTAGCTCCTTTCATGTAGAATCTTCTAAGGGCCAGATAAAATGTAAAGCTTCCAACTTTTTGCTTCCTTTCATCTCCCTTGGCTGTGTAGCAATCTCAAGAGAACCCTTTACCCGCAGGTACAAGGGAAACTGAAAAGCAGTCAAACTGTGTTGCTCATTTTACAGGGCGATCTGATTTGTTGGGTTCTGTAAATTCTGTTTATACTTTATGAATAGGTCAAGAAGAAAGCTGACCCACAAAGCATTCATTTAAATTCTACATTCAAATCCATGTTGCCCACATTCAGTACTCCAGAAGACCTTGCATGTGTCCTAAAGTATTTCAGTTGATTATCTACAAGAGTCCCTTGCTTATGCTGTGGTGATACCTGTTTATTCTAGGTATAATTTCTACATACATAATGTATGCTCCTGTATTACGAAAATTGAAGATACCAATCAAGCAAAAATATGTGTGCCCTGAGTTTATTCGAACAAACTGATTCAAGGTTGTTATTTCTGAGGACAAAGAGAAGACTTTGATCAGAATGCAATGTACAATGTGATGTTGTTCATTATTTCCTATGACATGATAGAAACAAAACAAATACCAACATGATAACAATTATAATTTTATCCCAGCAAGGATGCCAACAAGTGTTCTCTTATATTAGCTGGTTAAGACAAGACAGGCCTTTATTTTTACTTCAACTTCAAAGACAGATCAGTATACAATATCACCCCTAGAATTCTAGTGCCAGGTGACAGGTCTTAGATTTGTGGCTAGAGATCAGTGGTACCAGTGTGGCCCACTCCTATTATCTCAACCTCCATTTGCAGTTTTGAAATGTATGTGACCTGTCTATCATCTCCAGTGGCAGGTCTTATTAGCCATACAATCTCCTTACTGTTCTCTGATTAGCATGTTCACTGCTCTGAGAGTAGAGCTGTAACCCAGATCTGATTAACATATCATGTCACACTACATTCACTTTCCACACTATCACCTTTTCCTGCATTTGCTTAGTATGGGTGAACGTTACACTTGAAACACTGAAAACGCAAATTACAACTAATTTCCCATAGTGCCTTGTACAGTTCTTGTAACAATGCTAAGTAAAGCATCCAGATAGTCTACACGTATATATCGAAATCGATAGCGATATATATATATATATATATATATATATTGCTTCATTATGGTCATTGATGCAATTTATTTAGAATTTATTTAACAAATGCATATTTAAGAGAGCAGTATTTGCAATTTTTTGCTGCCATAAAAAAAGTTTTTGGGCATGTAGGTCTATCTATTTTTTACAGTTATTTCCTGTAAATATAACAGTGATATATTCTTATTGCTCAAATGTTTTCATGAATAGTACCTAAAAAGTGTACATGCTCTTTCTAGGCAGGTCAAACTGATGTTTTTTTATTTATTTCAAAGCAGCATAAATGGAAGAAAACAGAGAGGACTGAAGTTCTGGATTCTGCTTCAAGAGGTACATTTTTAGCCATGGTTTTAATTTGTTTAGGCGGTTTCAACATTATAGCAAAAGCCAGGTTTGAATCCATCTGGTAGAGAGGTATTTGATAAGGTATTTGTAGCAATGAATATGAAACTAGTCAGTCACTGAATATTGTCAAGCACAGATGTTTCCAAAGTATTTGATGAGCATTGGAAGTTGTTTTCATTTAACAATGTAATTGATAAACTATGTCTATGAAAACGATTGTAAACAACTCTACCAAAGCCAGATAGATTTCTTATTCTTCTTAAACTAATAATAATAATGATAATAATAACAAAAATAATGATAATAACAATAATAATAATAATAATAATAATAATAATAATAATAATAATAATAATAATAATAATAATAATAATAATTTATTGCATTTCATAAAATGCATTTCTAGACACCCAACACACCTTCAATTACACTGTGGGAAGCCAGATGCATATAGGTGGGTATCATGAATTGTGATTCTTGCTGAAATCTCTCAGTTCTGAACGGAGACCTATGGGAGCCCACCGAGCCAATGGACACACAGAGATTATGATAACTGGCTTCGCCCCTCTCCTCCTCCTCCTTCTTCCAGTAGAAAGGAAGGATCCATTTTCTCTGCACAACAACACAGGGACACTACTACCACCACAAGCTTTATCATATTTAACATTTTAATGGGTTTTACACTTAAATTCTTACAGACCCTACAGGGTGCTGACTTGTTCATAGATTTGATTTCAATGAATACATCCATTATATTCCAAATGTTGTACAATAAATGATAAATTAGCCCAAACTAATGAGGAATTTAAACTGTAATTGGCCGGTCGGAGATGGCCGACTCGGTAACTCTCCACTAATTGCTCTGGATACATGGGTATGTGTTGAAATAGCTACATTGTAAGTTAACAGTTTGACTGGTATTTAACTGCAGTTAGGAGGGAATGCAAGGTTGGTGAGTGATCCTCTGCAATTCATGACACTAAACCATTTGCCCCTCTGGCTCTTTGACCCTTAGCTTATGATCTGCAGTGTGCATCCAAATCCAGTTGAACCCATCAGTTTAAATCTAAGTTGAGAACAATGCGCCAGAAAAGCTTGAGGGGACATCGATTCTCTGTCAACCAGTATAACCTTGCATTTGTCCCAGTTGTACAGTGGAGGGAGATACTACATTACAATTATAATTTCCAGCACGGTTGGACAGTTTCCCAATGAGTACTTAACTATATCGTATGGTGCAATGCACATTGCCTTGGATTTCTAAAGCCTCCCACCAATCCTTAAAGGACATTGTTAAGAAGATTCCTGCATGGGCTACAAGGTTATACATCTTTAAATTATCAAGGGAGTCAATTAAAGCGATCTTCATAAAAAAATTGTTTCAATTATTTCAATCAAAATTGCTTCAGATATTGTAACCATTAGTAAGGTTAGGGTTTTTATTCCACCTGATCACTGTAGACTATATCATCTTTGAATCCATAATCTTGTGTTGACATGGGTTTCTGACTTATAGTTACAGTTTGTCTCTGCTTGTTTGGTTAGATAGATTCCTTTCAATTTTATTTAACTAGTGTTTTATTATATTTCAATGTGTTGGTGTAAACTGAGAAACGCTTTTAAATTATGTTCCTTGTAAGCGTTAGTTAACATGTAATAACGTGTTAACAAGTAATTTTAAGATTATTGTTTAACCTTATTATGCGTTTATGAGCCTATGTAAGTGTTAATAATAGCATAAAAAAGACCAGAGTCCTGTGTGTGAATCTTTTGTAATAGTTTGATGGCGCAAACAGAGAGATTGTAGCCATGTTGGCATTCGCTAGCTAAATAACGTTAACCAGTCAGCTAGCTGGTAGGCTGTTGACTGGGTTGATGCTGTTATTAACACTAATATAGGCTTATGAACACTCAATAATGTTTAATAAGGAAGTTATAAGTACTTATTAACACATTATTATCTGTTTAATAACATTTATTAAAAGGACCTTAATTTAAAGCATTACCAATCCCTTATCTCTAAGTGAATTAATATATCTCTAATGTGTTTAGTCTGGAACTACTTAAGTAGATCTTACAAAAAAAAGTTTAACCAAAAATACATGTAATCCTAAACTTAAGTCCTTTTTACAGTGGGTTATTATGGGAAACTTGAGGATGTACTTGTCAGTGGCAGGATTTCAGGCACATTTGATGATGCACACATGAAAGGACTGTGGGGTGTCAATGGGATTTTGCCACTTCTATGCTACATTTTAATAAAGAAAGATGACAGAATCCTGCTGCCAACCTCAATAATGAAAGAAGGCCTTTTATCTATTTTGTCACTAATTGGTGTCTATCCATTACTTCAGACTGCTCTTTTTCAATCGACTCATACGTTACACTCAAATATACCAAACACTACAGTAATTATATTGGGAAGGCATTTATTTTTCAAACTTCCTTCAACTCACAGTGGACATGTGGATCATGGTCAGTTTCCTCAATGAAACCAGTTTAGCCATTTAAAAAATATGAATGTTCAGTAAAATGTCACAACTTTTGGTTTCTACCATTGCAGCCTATTCAGTGCATGTCATTAAGGTTTTTAACAGCT
This sequence comes from Galaxias brevipinnis, assembly GCA_036023535.2. NCBI lineage: Eukaryota > Metazoa > Chordata > Actinopteri > Galaxiiformes > Galaxiidae > Galaxias > Galaxias brevipinnis. Next base: position 5,677 of record JAVQIZ010099773.1, on the reverse strand, counting down.
GTATTAACGCAGTGCTGTTCATCATGAATGAAACATCATTAATCAAATTGGTTACTTACATTGAGTTGTATAGAGTTATTTCATACATACTGTTTTACATTGGAAGGAGCCAAACCTATTTCCCCATTTTCCCCGATCTGTGTGATTCCGAGGCTCTGGATAGAGGATTCGCTGGGTGTCTCAATCAACTTTAAACATAAATATTGTGTTAAATCTCACCTTCCCGTTCTTTCTCCTCCCCCGTCACACCTCACTGATGGGGGACACAGCAAGGTGACACAGAATGAAATATTGCGTAGGTGGCATTCTAGAACAGGCTGCTCCATTTTTCTCTGAATATGACACAGCAGGAAGTTGCAGAGACTGTTATCCATTAATTCACCCTTTGTCTCAGTTTAATTTTCCTCTTGCATTAAAAGATAGATTAAATGTCTCATAAAATGACCACTATTACAACCAATAGTAATTTAGGTGGTTGGAGATTCAAGGATAATAGACAATAGTATGCTGTTGTATTGCCCAAACTTGAACATTTATGTCACAAGTTACAAAAATGTAATGTACTATGAAAGCAATCTGATATATAATGATGTCTGACTGCAGCGAGCTCTTACCTCAGATTCCGCTGTGGTCATACGTGTTCTCATGTGCTGCTGCATTCACAGTATAGAGGTTTCTTCTCTCTTGTCACTGGGGAACTAATTAGTCACAAGTATGTGTCCCTATGCTTGGCTTTGATAAAGGGGACACGCCATCAAGAGCATGAAAGTACTGCTGTGTATGAACAAAATAAATCAATTGTTTAGTACTGGAGGACTGCACACATTTCTTTCTCAATTGTTATTGCTATTGCATAATTCAATTTAGAGGGCTGAAAAGGGTGCATCAATAATTGATGCCACTGCAACTCCTGCTCCTGCTCTACTGCTCTCGATTATATAATTTCTTCCATTTGTAAACACATGGACTTTACACTAAGTCTTATTGATTGCATGTCCTGTTTACCCCTGTTCGTCATCCCACGGATATCCCTCCTTTCGGAGCAAGAACCGTGCTCGTCCCTCACATCTCAGGGTTTAGATACAGCAGTTTAGTTGACCATCCTGCAAAGCCAACTCCAAAGCAGACAGGAAAAACATATGTCTTCCTATCTACCAGAATTACAAGCCATCATCATTTTTATCAGTAGCCAATTGAAGGTATTGTGTGGCATGAGTGATTTTATGTGAGTGAACATATTTAGTATGATTCAGCTGTACGCCAACAAATCCCTCTTCCAAATGCTTTTTTTCCGTGCTGCAACCCTCTGTCTGCCTTCATCCATGTCTCCCAGAGATTTGTTTGATAGTTAAGAAAGGTGTGTGAGCTTTCTCATCTGAGACATGGAGTGTGAGGTATGTGATGTGTGTGAAGGAGAGGGTGCTCTGTCATCAGCTAACACTCTCAGACAGCATGTGAAAAGCTCCGTTACAGACCTAATGAATCAGTGAAACTACCCCTGTTAATCCACGCTCTTCTCTCTCTGGTTCTCTCTATCTCTCTCTCTTTAGCTGTTTGGATGGCTCTGTACCCTTATTAGGGACTAGTGTTGTGGATATTTTCACTGCTTCACAGAAAATAACCCAGTACCATGACGACAGGGGGACGGAAACGGGCAATGATGTACAATTGCATTCATGAGTACAGAGAGCAAGTTTGTGCACAGAGGAATTATTACAGACAGTTCAATCGAACCCCATTCTGATTTGTTGTCAAGGTTGTGTTGATCACTTCTTTGTCTTCTTTCATTAAAAAGGCAGAAACTTCTAAGTTGGAGTTTGTTTCTTTATTTCAATGCAGGAGGTCACAAGTCACATACAAAGCCATTCAAAGATGAGATGAGGCTCTGCTAAGAGTGAAACTCGTCAAAGTGAGACATTGAACATAGGCACATTATACATCCAAGCATCTTGTGTCTGTGTGAGAAAGATGGAAAATGGAGCAATCTGTTATTCTGCTCCTAAGACAGTTGTGCCCCTCATCCTCTAGTTTACTCTCTTTTCTTTCAGTCTAAGGGCGACATCCTGGTTTCAGTTCCTCAATGTAAAGATGGCCCCTTACACAGGATGCATGAAGCCCTTATCCACATGTATTACTTTTCCTATCTTATCAGCTATTTCCTTTCCTGCCTTCTCACGCGGACGTTGTCACACACACAGACTACATCACAACATGTTATTCACAAATTATCTTTAGATATTATTACAGTAAATTATCGCATATTCTTATCATATTGTGTTAGTGACATTTACTTTATTAGACACATAGTTACTTCTCTTGTTAGTGAGAGGTAGTGGACAGCATATAGCATTTAAAGGGATCCATACACTTATATTGATGGATATGATCATTTCTAGTCAAGCCTTAGCAGAATTATGTCCACAGTTGAAATTTGTATATTGGTCTAAACTAAATAAATCATTCCATTGGTCAAGGGGGAACACAGCATGTGTCACCTCCCAGTATTGAAAAGACACGGCTGCATATAGGAACACTAATACATCTCTATCCTGTTACACTGGCATTCAGTGTCTTAGAAAGGCACATTCTATCTCTGGTGACCTGCTCCCTTATGTGACTTCCTCTACATTGGAACAACAGCTTTTACTTGGATGGATGCCCAAATTTACCACCACACTAGTTCCAGATATATAGTTCCAGTTCATCCTTGATAAGTGAATATTTTATAGCTCTTGATGGAAAAGCGTGGTATGAAAGTGTTTCTAATAATGGTTGAATGCTGATTTGCTTTATGTATTTACATATCCGGAGGGTACTGCATTACACAATGCATTGCGTCTGCATGTTTGTACAAGTGAGTTTGTGACTACGGCTTGTCACAATGTGTCATAAGTTAAGCCTGATCATTCTGAAAAGACAACTGTAACCTTTCACATCGGAAAGACTTGTGTGACTTCTGAATAATATTGCTATTGACAAGAAACACAAAGGCACCATAATTGCTCATTGCGTCTGGTCTAAGGTCACTTGGGCACATAATCAATCCCTCTACCCACTCCAGATAACATTAAAAGAGACAATGGAACAAAGAATATGGATTTATTCACTCTGGTCAGACAGACATTTCAAGAAAGAACGATCAATAATTCATTTTTGTCCAAACTTTATATTTTTGTTTGATGCTTGAAGTCACTGATTCCAGGGAAGAATTCACTGACAAACTAATTCTAAAGTAGTGCTGCTACTATATTATTTCCTAGAACTTTTTGTCTTACTAACTACTTTCACAAGATGGATGGACAAAAAAATAAAATGTGATGCATCTTTTCATAACACACACGTAAATTAATCTAGATTCTGAATGCTGTGAGTTCATTCTGTATCAATGTAACTTTATGTAAAACGTTGTACTCTACTATCATACATAATCTTTATAATCTACAGTATTCATTGGTTAAACTAATAAATGAAGAAGGAATTTTTCTTATTTTTGTGTGAGTAGGTAATCATGCATTAATAAGATAAATTGGACTGAATTCACTTGGAATACAGATTTTTTTTAATATTATGATGAATTAACCACAAAGACAAAGCATATAGACACAGCTCTCATCCTTCTTTATTTAATTCATAAGATAGAATGCTCAAATCAGAAAAATGCATTTAGAGTCTTACTTACTATAAAGATATAAATGTCACACTGAAAAATGCCAAACGCTTAAAATAATTCCAAAACACTAAGGCCTAAAATAACATAACAACATTACAAAGAGTAATATTGTGTTTTTCTTGAAAAGATTGCCTTAATTTATCACAATTGACATCTGCAACTGTTAACTCTCATCTTACTGTCCTCTGAGGACTAATTTAAATGTAGAGCAGTGGCTGGACTCATCAGCCACATTACCCACAGAAATGTCAAGAACTGTAGTTACTGTCCATGGATAGCTTGGCTCCACACTATAAGTCTGTTCTGCAAAATAACCATACATTTAGAAGCAAAATATTTGATAAATATAAGATTTCATCATCTACTGTGAATGCTCCAACGACACACACAACGGATATTGCCTCTGTCCCCTACCCCCTTTTCCCAATTTGAATTCATTAATGGAAGACTTTTGTATGGAGCACAGCAATAAGGGACACCTACCCTCCTCCAACACTTTTTAAAAAGGCTTTTAGTCTTCTTGTGAAGTCGTGGCTTGGCAGCCCTCTACTTTGCAGCCAAACCAGAATGCATTGAACAGTATCTTTCCTAGCTTTTCCACCTTAGCTCTCTTTGCAAACCACTTCAAAGTTAATTACACTGAGTTTCAGCCCACAGAAAGGTGAAGCAGAAAGGAGCTTCTTACAACCGATGCTTATGTTGGAAGAACAATGCATAAATTAAACGTATCAAATGTTCAATGTATCTCCTGACTGTTATTCATATTCTGTTCACTTGAGGTTTAGCTTTAGCCAAGTCCCAGTATGCTGGCAAAGTTATTTAGAAGTAATTGTTCTTGTAGCATTCTGAATGGAGTTCAACAGAGGTGTTCAGAGAGCGGCAGAACCCCCATCATTACACTGGGACAGTGAGATTAAACCGTCGAGGCCTGCGATGTCACAGCACCGCCATTATGAGCTGTTTAGACTGAGCACGGGGGTCCTGGCCAGCGTTACTAATGAGGTATCAGTATTCAGCCTGAGGAGGAGAGCATGCAAAACATCCAGGTGGGCTATCAGGGGGATTGATTAATTATTTATTGAGGGATAAAAAACGGATTGAATTGTACATGAGAAGAACATCCATCCAAGACTTGAAAATACATGGCTGCTCATGACATACATTACACCCAATACATTCCCGTACAGAGTGACTGTAGCGTTACTACTGCTTCAACAAAGACAGACATAAAAAGGAAAAGCTAAATACACCATCGCATGCAACTTAAACGGTTTTCATGCGGGATAATTAAGATGTTGGCCATTTCATATGAAACAGAAAGAGGAGAGGAAATGAAAAACAATGACTAAACATTATAAAGATAGTTACCTTTTCTAGACCTTTTCTCCTCGCAAAATAAAAAAATTAGAACCTCACGTGTGTAGCACGCGTCACCAAAAGAAGCCATCCATACTTTTTTTTCTGTTTGTTGAATATATACAAAAGCCCTGGGCCATCTTTGTCCACCAGGGAGAGGCTGTGGAGCAGCGTGAACCCACACAGAGCGGTGATTTTGTTATTGTATTGACTTAACGTGGTTTCAGAGTGGCTCTAATCTCATTAGCCCTCCTCTCAGAGGAGCAGCTCTCATAAGCCTTCCTTCCCCCTAATCAAATTGCATCACACTGTATGAGTTGTTATGTTAACACCAAATGATGGTTTATCTTCATATTCTGAGCATGTTAAACATGTCCTAGTGTTTTGCTGTATGTCGGTGTTATTAACAAGCAGAGCATGGGATTGACATGAAGTACATAAGAACAACATCATGCGGCCTGTATTCATGTAATCATTACATTAATATTGACCAATTAAGATATCAACCCCCCCCACCCCCTTTGCTCCCCGCTCATCTTTTCTCTAACACACACACACACACACACACACACGCATACACACACACACACACACACACACACACAGAGACACACAGGGTATGGTAATGTCAGGCGTTGCCTCCTTATATGA
>JAVQIZ010099761.1:0-19126 GCA_036023535.2 Galaxias brevipinnis | reverse complement strand
GAGTTTTCCTCTCTGTGACACCCCCACCTCGCTCGTTGTGGTGGGTGTGTGTGTGTGTGTGTGTGTGTGTGTGTGTGTGTGTGTGTGTGTGTGTGTGTGTGTGTGTCTGTGTGTGTGTGTGTGTGTGTGTGTGTGTGTGTTTGTACTTTCCCTGTGACAGCACTAACATTGCGGAGGACACCCCACTCGTCTGTGCTCCTCCCCACCTGTAGACGAACTCCCTCAGCTGACTCGCGGCTTCTGCTTCCCCGAGTACTGAGACGACAGAAAGCGTTGCCACAAGCTAGGTGTTTATTCTACAGCTTTATCTCCCTTTCCCCCCACCTTGTGACAGTAGATCATTGGGCTGGATAAGGATTTGAATTCCCTCATCTTACACAAACACAACAAAAGGCTAGTTTCTAATCTGTAGTATTTTTTTTAATTGCGGTAATAAATGTGGCCAGCACAAAAGGATGAGGAACTTTGGTGTCACTTTTTATAGAGGCTTCTCTTTCAGGAAGTCTCTGGGTCTTTCCAAGAAATCGTTAACTATCGTTTCGTAAACTGCTGCCAACTGCCCTGCCGCTCGGTAAAACCACGGAGCTGTGCCCTCTCGGATGTTTCAACACACACACACACACACCCTACTGTCTCAGGTCAAGATCCATTGAAACCAAACGTTTTTTGCTTTTTGAAACCATTCCACTACATTACATTACATTACACTTCCTTGGGCCTACGTTCAACGTTATTCGTGTGACTTGAGTGTGCCAGTCAGCTATTTTGAGATCTGGAGGGAAAGTGTGAGCTTTTCAAGTCAGACTGGATGACAGCTGAGTTATTGGTGCAGGTGCCGCCGTCTCTAACGTCGAGCTTGTCTTTGTCCTTGACCCACTTTGCGCCGTTGAATTTTAAAGCCATGTCGTATCTGCCTCGCCAGAGGCAAAAAATGTATTCCAGCGATTCAGCTGACTTCTAGCGACTACACCTCTCTTGGTCTAATGTAGCCTAATGATGTGTGTCCTTGTCCACAGACCGACCATCAGTGCAGTTGGAAGCGGCTCTCGTGGCATGACTACCACAATCAAGGGAAACAAAGCCTTGAAGGTAAGGAAGACTCTAAACCTTAACCGGCCTACCTGTACAGCCTGTTCCCTTCACGCTAAATGCTAAGCGAAACACGAAACAAATGAAAATAAACAACAAGGTTACACGGCCGACAGGAACACCTCCGGTGGCCTAACAATCCCCTCTTGCGGTCCGTGTCGTGTGTCGTGTCGTCCCCCCCCCCTCTCTCTCTCTCTCTGCCGGGGCAGGTGAAGCGGGAGCCCGGGGAGAATGGCACCAGCCTGACGGACGACGAGCTGGTGACCATGTCGGTGCGGGAGCTCAACCTACACCTGCGGGGGCTGACCAAGGACGAGATCCTGCAGCTGAAGCAGCGGCGTCGCACGCTGAAGAACCGGGGCTACGCCGCCAGCTGCCGCGTGAAGCGCGTCACCCAGAAGGAGGAGCTGGAGCGGCAGAAGAAGCAGCTGCAGCAGGAGGTGGACAAGCTGGCCAACGAGAACGCCAGCATCAAGGTAGAGTTGGACGCGCTGCGCTCCAAGTACGAGGCGCTGCAGAGCTTCGCCAGGACTGTGGCGCGCAGCCCCGTGGCCTCCGCCCGGGGCCCCGTCTCCTCCGTCATTGGGCCCCTGATCCCGGGCGGCAAGGTGGCCGCCACCAGCGTCATCACCATCATCAAGTCCAAGACGGGGGCCAGGTCGTAGTAGGACGGGGCGGGGGGGTAGTCGTAAGGAAGCTAGCGGTCAGTGCATCATAACGGACCACAGGAGCCGGTACGTCGTCTGAACCACGTCACGCGTCTTTAACCACGCGTTCACCTCGAAAAGATTCTTAAACTCTTTTTCACGCACCAGCCTCCTTTAGTCTTTTTATTTCGATATACATGTTTGGCATCATTTATTTCCCTCTCTAGACTGCACATCGGTAACTATCATGTGAGTCAAAGGAGACTTGGGATGCCCAAATCAGTTATCAATAATCAATGTTGTTGTTTTTGTTTTTTGCCGTCAAAGTGGTGCTCAACGTTGGCGTGTTCATTTTGTATGCGGTACGGTATTGTGTCGATCATTATTTATGAGTGTGTGTTTCCTTTAAGATTGCCCCCCCCTCCCCTTCTCTGATGTCTAAACTGTCCCAACACTGGCTGAAACTCTGAAACGGCGTTTCACTGCTCACTCTGTTTTACAATCCGTCAGGTCACACGTTGTCGGCATAACGCGCAGCCCATTCCACACCTCAAAGAGGGAGGGAAAGGGGCCGTCTTGTTCAGTCCACACTGTGCTTGTTATAATGCACTGACTTCCACACGTGATCCGCGACAAACTACTTCTATGGATGTCTCGTTATCCGCCTGGGATCCTAGGACCATTTTCATGCAAGTTAGTTAGTTTGTAGGTCAGAGGGTAAAGGTGGTGTGACGCTCACAAGCGCAGCATTTATTTCGTTTCGTCACCTGTGACAAAAAAAATACACTTTTTTCACTAGTCATTATCAGTATGACTTGTAGATGCAATAATATACGTATGCACTGAAAATACAAGAGGTCTCGCATATTTACGCTGGATGGAAATGTTTAAAATAATAAGCAATTTTAAATAGTTTTGATCTGGAGATGAATGCCATTCCAACAGGACAAGATTATTCTCTAGTGTCAGAGAACCTGAATGTTATTACTATGTTCTCATGCTTAGTGAGGATAACATAATTTTCAAACATAAGATGTTTATGTGCTCACAGAAAAAAAAAGATGCTGAAGTTGTTTTGTTTGAAGGTATTGCATTGTTGTTTCTGTATAATAACATTTCCAAAAGAGAACTCACACAAGCTTTACTTATTAAATTGTTGATGTGTGTATTCTTGAAATATTTGTCTAACGTTGAGTTCATTTTTCTTATGACATAGATTACCTTGCATTGTTTATAGAAATACCGAAAAAATGTAAAACAAGCAAAAAAAAAGAAGTGATATCCTTTTTGCAATTGTACCAAAAGTGGCTTAATATTAAAGTCTGACAGCTTTTTCTAGTAACTAGGCGCGTACCGTGAGGCAGCGCGTAATGTGACGTGTAACTGACAAGTCGGCAGTGTGTCGTTCACTGTATAGATGTCATAGCTGTGCTATTTAAACCAATCTGTAGAGCTAATGTTGGTGACGTGAACAAGGTCAATTGTATTCATCTGTATTGACATTAGTGATATCTTTGCCCCCACCCCACCCGCTTGGTGTTCGAATCAGAAATAGTTTTGTTCTCTCTGGTTTAGCCTTTTGAGCCTTGCTAGATAGATTCGGGTCAAATGAACTCCCGTGATTTAAAAAAAAAAAACAAGGACAAACGAAACAATGGATGTGTTGTTGGCCCGGTGGTGTGATATTGTGAAGTAATCATAAGGACCCCCAGATAATATGTGTATCCTTAAGGTTGTGCTGCGCTCACAGTGGATTAGCTGGTTTGTGGTTGCATTACATGCTATTGTTGGACTCATTCTAGGTTTTTACCCTCCTACACACCCTGTTGGAGTAGCGTGGACAGTAGCAGGCAGTCTTGTTTGTATTCTATTCGAGTGTATATTTACTTCAGTGGGCTGTCTGAATTTGATCTTGATTCAAATCATAATGGTTTGAACAAGAAGCAAAAATATAAAAAAGAAATTGTGACAAAGAAAATTCATATCTTAAAAGATCCAAATTTTTTAAGCCTTGTTCCAAAACTAAATTGTGAGATAGGAGACCAAACAAGCAGAATTGAACACATGACTTCTCCTGTCCTGAGTGAACTTAGCTTGTCTTCCGATTGTCAGGTTTGGGTCAGGGATATAGCTAGGGTACGTATGCACTAAGCTCCTGCTTGTTTTGCTCAGGACAAAACGGGCGGCTCTAGCAATGAATTGTGTATGAGAGGCAGCTAGGGATGGCAGCTCTGTTCATAGTTTTTTACCATGCCATAAAGGGCTTCAGTTTACACTCCAAAAGAAACATGGGAAGACCTCTCAGAATTACAATCAGAAAGTCCTGCCAGCTTCTTCTGTGCAAAGTGCCACCTCTCCCTGCGACCCTCTAAAAGGGACTAAACAGAACACAGTTTTGCACTTCAAGGTGAGTGTGTCGGTATAATGGATTAAATCAGATTACCGGTTTGTTCCAGTCTTATTTTCATGAACAGCATTTTGATTTGGAATTGGAGAACAATTCGGACTGATTTAATTGAATATGGAGGTTTGTCTTAAGATTAAGAAGTTATGGTTTAATCATTACTCTCCTTCCAAAACTCTGGGTCATTCCGGTGCTGCATCTTGCAAGTGGAAAGGTACTCTCTTCATTTTCTAAACATGCTCGGCAACTTGCATTGACTGGTGGAAAATAATTATCCGGCTCTCGACACAGCCAGTATTGATGTTGGGTCCCTATTGCTGTGGCAGTCTTGTGGAGTGATTTTGTGCTGTGAAGTCTCTTTGCGGTGTGCAACAGCACCCTTGACCATTCTCACTTAATCGCCACAAAAGATGCTGTATACGCACATGCGCATACACACACACACACACACACACACACACACGTGCACATACTGAAAACCTTTTTCAGACTCAAAACACACACACTGAAGCTACTAGTCTTTAGCTACTATAGGTAGTATTGGCCGTTGTGAAAAGTGACCCTTAATATGCAACTCAGTGGAGAGGTATCTTAAGAATTATCCATGTTGTCAAAGTGACTATGGTTTGTTGCTGATTATTGACTGCTCCAAGGTCGTTTTTTCTGTTTGTTAGTTTTTTTTTACAATTATTGTAAAATGTTGTAACCTCAAGTATCACATACCCGAATGGAACAACAGTTGCCATCTTGTTTGTGTTCAAAAGTGTCCAATGTTTGTTTAGTGTTCCTTATATCTGTAATCTTTACTTTCTAAAGTCCAAGACCTCCACAGAGACTCGTAATATGTAGGCCTACAAGTAAAAAAAAAAAAGCAGCTTCACCTGCCCCAAAGGTAAGGATATATTCTCAGATATTAGAACTTTTCAGAGCTCTGTTAAGACTAAACAGATGCTAAATCAGAAAACAGAACAGAACTCTAATATGTTGAATATTGTTAAAAAATATTAATTCAATGCAAATGCCCCTTGCAATACCCATTTATGAATTTGGAGATTTTGTGTGTGTTTTTGGTTTTTCTACTAATTCCTCTGCTCTAGTGATTTATGTTAATAGTTTGCAGAAAAAAATATATTTATCATTGTTTCCATTTATGTTTCATTGTTCATTGAATGTTTATTTGATATTGATCTTATCAGTACTGTAATTTGTTCAACAGGTTTCTTTTTTATTGAGTTATGGCATTTTGATTATGTTATGTACTGTAGAGGATATGTAATTTATCAGCACTTGTGTGGCAATTTACTTGCTCTAAAGAAATAGGCTTTTTCATCAAATTATGCTTGGTGAACAGTTCACAGCAGGTATTCTGTAACTTCATGGCGTGGGTCTGTATTTTAAGGTTTAAAGTGTGATAATCAAGCTGTTAAAAGTGAGGTAGTACAGTATGTAAAGGTATTAATCGGTTTTGTTATTTTTCTGTATGGGTTGTAATAAAATATTGCAGTACTTTGTATGAAAACAGAGAATAGTTAATTGTAACTATTTATAAATTAAATTATTGTACTTTTTGAAATCTGTAGATAAGTCAAATGTATTCATACAGTAACGACTGTGGATTTAACCGTGATTCTCGGAGGTGTCTTAAGTTATTGATGTATATATTGTATGTTTGTTGATACAGCTTACTTTATTTTATATAAGACCAATAAAGAGGTTTTGAAAAGGACTACAAGCCTTTCTCTTTCTTTGGTGGCCCAAACACTCTTGAAATGGGGTTTTGTCATGTTCCGTGGCGTCATTGACCTAGTTTGATACTCGTAAAAATAAACTGGCGGGGAAGGCTTTTTGCTATCCAGGGTGGGTTTTAGGAGACGGCGATCATTTAGATGGCACGATTTTCTTCTTCTTCTGATCCAAAAAAAGCTGTCGGGCGACCCACTTTGGCTAACCTCAGTGGACATATTTTTGGCCCGACACGGGTAAAACATTAGAGTCATGAAGGATGTCTAGGTGTGCCTGTCCTAGATTAGAGAGAGTAAGGAGTTAGTCATCTCTGCCGCCTCTGGGGCTCCTGGGCCCCCCCTGTCTCAACGCACCTCATCAAGTATCACCCACCTCAGGAAGGTTTCTACCCCAGTTCACATTCAAAACACGCACATCGCAAGGGAACTTGGTAAGACAAAGAGGCATATGGCTCGGGATAAACCGCCTATTTGCACTGTCTCTCTCGACAGGGCTCAACTCCAACCACTTTGACCTCAACCTTCCTGTCAAGGGTTGTAGTGTACTCATACCAATGTACGTATTGTGACCGACAATGCAGACCTGTTCGGTCACAGAAGCCAATTGTTCATTGTTCCTCACAATACAACATTCCGCTGTTCCATTCCAACAGATCCTACAGGTGTCAGTGACCTGCGACTCTGAAAGATGCTCCACTGCTCCTTTGGATACTTGCTCCAGACGGTTGGACGGCCTCTGAAGTGTTGATTAATTTGGCGGGTTGGGTTAAGGTGAGCTGGTGGGCAATCTAGGACAGTATTCTTCATGTTCACCCATTTCTGCAGCAGGTGCCTGCCCCAGTTCTCAGGCCGCAGCCCACTGCACAATTAATACTACCCTCCCCATTAGCAAGGCCATGCTTATTTTGGACAAACTTTACGTGGAGCTCTTCTCTTAATGTCGTAGTGGTATGTCTTAATATGAGCTGCTTCGGGCATGAGACATGCATTATTTTTAACTGTTCTTTTTATCCTCAGCTGCTGTGCAGAAGCTGTCGAATTAATAATTAGGAACCTCAGGCTTGTATTATAATATTATCTACTTCACAGTAGCTCTCTTCCATCTTAGAATAGTGTTCAATTGATTTAGGGGTTTCTATAAATATGTGTGAAACTCATAGATAGGCTATTAATGGGTGAAGATGAATGTAACTGTCCACAGATTATGAGTACCGTCTATGTTATAAAATATATTGGAAAATGGCTCCATCTGCTGGTTATTATGAAAAGAGCCGCCCTTAAGCGTTCAGAATTTTTGTGAAAATTGACATAATGACGCCAGATGTCCCAGCAGCTATACCTCCGGAATTCCCTGGCATTACATTTACTTTACAAAAAAAAAAAAGTTAACATAAAAACAATGTCTAAGCTATGACACACACCTATCACCTTAAGTAAACCGCTTTTGAAAGGACGCCCTAAATAAATAATCCCTCCACGAAGATTTCCATGGAATGATCATATTGTATTTGGTACAGCTGTAGCTATATAAAATACAATTAATTGATTTCTTATTAATTAATTACTATTTTTGACAGATAATGCTGTTTCAAGCCTGCTCAGATCGAACCATCGAGAACCATGGAGCTTTCAATGTATGTTGCCACTCTCAACGTGAACTAATATGGTTGTTTATACTGTTTATCTTGAGGCTCTACTGTAAATCTTTGATTTGACGCTGCCAATACTAACATAGCCTATCTACAATCACATGACAGTAGAGCACGCTGCTATTATGTAACAATATGTCTGCGCTCCAGTAGGAGTTATCGTACGATCCAATGCCGTATGACGCTGTTACCCCAGCATAGGAGGCGTTGTCCTCCGGTCCTACTGCCAAGGCGTCACTTTAATGCAGAAACCGGTTATCCTGCAAGGGAAAAAGAACAGTTTTTACAGTTTTAACCGGTTTTGGATTTTGTGCCTCTGTTTCCTGTTGGCTAGAGGTTTCCTGTACTGCAGATTTTCTAAGATAAAATACTGTAAAGCACAACATGATCAAGAACGGACACCACCAAATGAATACTCCTCCGGCAGGGAAAGACGCTCCAAAGGGGAAAGACGCAGGGACAACCACCGGTGCTACTGCTTGCAGTCCGGAGAAGAGAAGACGAACCATTCGTGTGTGGTGCGATGGATGGTGAGTTATCAAAACAGAATTGGCGATCTAAAGAATAATGAAAATGTTGCATTAATTCCATACATGGCTGAGCGAACACCTACTGTAACACTGTCTAATGAAGCTATTACGGTATATTAGGTAAGATATGTATCAACAGACGCGTATAGTGCTTAGTATTTCAAATATTATTAGTAGGCCCACTATGTTAATATTGCATTCCGTTATTTCAATGTAGTCTTACTATTTCCTGGATGTATAGTGACCACATTTTAAATAGCCTGTTTTTGAAGCCTGTTTAAAATGAAAAAAATTATAATAATAATCACAGCACTTTTCTGTATGCATAAAGTTGAAACAATCTAATTTTAACAACATATAATTGAATACTGTCTGCTGTGGCCTTACATGGGGCATGTTCCAAGAATTTATTTGTCTGGAATAGGCCTATCCCTTGGTAGAGTACATTAGGTAAAACAGCCATTCTTATTGCTATGTGGTCTACCTTTAGTCTATTATTTAAATATAAACCATCTATGAACTACTTATTAAATAAGCAAACTTTCTGTATGTATGCACTCTCTAGGGCAGTGATAGTAACTCAAGGTATACTGTAGCAGTCTGGGCAATTGCCAATCCCAACAATCATTCGTGAGACAAACTAATTTAAGTGATCCATGTATACTAGATCCCAAGCTCTGCAACAACTATCAACGTCGCGGCACATAGTTGAATCTGTTTGTGTTTGTGTTGCTGCCTTGACTTAATAACTTATGAGAAAGCAGATAGCACAAGATAATATCCAACAAGACAAATTATTTTGCGCAGGAAGTACAGTGAAAAGGTTTCCAAATATACAGGGAGTTTCATAAGTGATTATTGATTTAAAGTTTGTGTGGGCAAGACTAATGAACAAGAATCTTAGGAAGACACAAGTTTCAAACCCCTTGTTGTCTCAGTGTTAGAAAGAACACCAGGACATGCTTAGGCCAAGTGTGGGTATGGATCGGGGGGGGGGATATGCTCTGAATACGTGTGCTTGAAGACCAGGATTATCGTGGCTTTCTCATGGAGGATTCCAGCCATTTCGTTGCGTCCGCCTAACTTTAGTTTGATGGAATGTTGACGAATGTTTTGGATGCCAGAATATTAAACGGTGGGATGAGCTCCCAAAAAGAACCAGTGTCAACAGACCCATTTGAGTAGACCCCCTAGCCCCTATGGCTCACACCTGCCATAGCCACTGTTGCCTCTGTAGCTCGTGGGCTCCCTAATAACACTGTTGTTTAGCACAAAGTAGATCACCATATTCTTTTGGACATACTGCTGTGTCAGCGGTGGGACAGAAGGCAGATTGTCCAAAGAAAACAGCACATATTTGTCAGTGACTTATTATTTCAGACAGGGCTTTCCCCACCTCCTCTGGCGCTCTGAGACAGCCCGTTCTTATTGGTTGTGAAGGACATAAGGTGATGGGATCAAAGATCTGTGACCAATCAGTCTCATCATCTTAGCAATATCATCAAAGGTGTGATTAAAGTCCACCTCCACATGTTGAGAGGTGGGACAGTCTAGTGGTCCAACACTATCTAAACTATAATTCCTGCCAAAAACTTAAATTCCTCACTGTAGAAATAATCTTGAACCGGTTCAAGAAATATCCGAGTTACATGTATGACACTGAAGATTATTTTTAGTAGTCCCTCATTTAAAATATAACATTGACAGTATTTATTGTAGTTTATGTATGTGACATGATTTGACAATCATAAAAGTCTAATTATTTACTTGTGTATAAGACACCCTTTGTGTTATCTTTTCAGTCCACTTAGTGTTATTTTCTAGAAGCTCAGGTGCTGTGTGTGTGTCTGTTAATGTGTTAGTCTATTAAATATTTCATCATCCCTGGGGTTCCATTCTTGACCTTCTCTATGCTTAGGCAGCGAGCTAGCATTCCTGGGTTACTTTCTCCAGGGCCAGACAGAGACCGACACCCCAAACCTGGGCCTCTCTCTTGCTCTTATGTAACCTGGTCCCAGATTCTCAAAGATTTCCTTCCCACTTGTCACTTCCAAACAACCCCTATGCATGCAGTTTCCCTTAGTTCACACCACACTGGCTGCCGTGGGGGAGTTCTCCAATAAACACTAGACATGTCGATTCATTTTAATTGACAGCACGAGGCAGGAAACATTGACCCGAGTCATCTTTTGAGGGGCCTTACCATCAGACTGTGGTGCAAGAGGTGTTTCTTTGTTGTGTACACCAGAGTACCTTATGTGATTTATATTGTTTTTTAGGAGGGGCATGTTAGTTCATTCCAGGACAGCACAGTCTGTGCAGTTTACAGTAGGGGCCTATAGTGTTACAACAGCAAGTGTAGTATTTCTTAGCATACCTCAGGGACTTATCCACGAGGTCCTGTTACTCTTTTAGCCAAAATCTAAATACCAGTGTCTTTACTTCTACTGCTGTTTTTAGCTATTTATAGATTTAGTCGGTAAATGTCGTACTATTTATTAGCATTTTAGTCAAACAAGTTCACTTAGGGGAGTGGCTAATGGCTCTCTATAACTGCCAACTAGCTTATCAAATGGCCCGAAAACGACTACTATAAAACAACTACGACACTTTTATTGACTAATTATAGTCATACATTTGTAGATTATGCTCTCCTGTCAAAACAACAAAAACACTTTTTTTTTTCTCTTCTACGTTGACCTGACTCGAGCGAAAGTATGAAAGGGAAAAGTATTATTATTAGAGTTGAATTGTAGTTGAATTGATGGAAGGCCAATGTCCATCTGTTCCTAATCACCACCGTAGAAATCTTTGCTAATTTAATTATCTACAGATGGTGGGCTGGGCTGTCTGGATGCGCTCAGTGACATTTCTTCTTTGTTGAATAGGAAACATATGTGATTATATTCAAATAGAAATAGGGGATCCTAGTCATGTAGCCTGAAAAAATAATTGTCAAGCTAAAGAGCTGCTTCCTTGGCTTAGTACTCCGTTAGAAATGAAAATGTGGCCTTGAGGTTAAAGAGGCCTCCTAGCAACTATGAGGCCACTTCTTTGGACCCCAATATCAACAGGAGAGTACTTATATTTGCATTGGATGTGTTTTAGTGGAAGGAAACGGTTGTGCCTTTTAGCAAGGTACCCAACCTTCAACTTCTACAGTGGGGCTGCACTTGCATTTGAACCTGCATTTTGATTTTGAATCATCTAAAATATAGTGGCCCATGAATGTGTTTGTTAGGGTCTATATACAAAAACAAAGTTCCATGCAACTGGAAAATTAAGGTTTCTCCTTCTTCACTTTTCATCTCCCTAAAAGATCATTTTGCTAACACGATTACGAAAAAGATCTATTTAATTCACTGATTTCCACTGATAGAAGTTGTCCAGTCCATTACTTGAACTTGTGTAGGCTCTTGGAGATGGCTATGGAAAGGTCTGTGTTGTATCTTTCCCTACTACTGTCATGGCTGATTAGCTCTTTGTTTCTTGATTGCCCCTCAGCTATGACATGGTCCACTATGGTCACTCCAACCAGCTGCGACAGGCCAAGGCTATGGGAGATTACCTCATCGTTGGAGTACATACAGACGGTACAGGCCGCACTGCAACATAGAAGCCTACAACCTGAACAACATAACAGAAACATATATTTTGTTCCTAAACATTTACACCCACAAGCCCACAAACGGTCTTTTCCCCGACTTGTGCCCACACATTCTGTGCCTAATCTCATCTGCTCAGATAACACTATAAATAATACACAAAAAGTAGTGACATGTTTTGGACAATAGCAGTAGTGACGCCACCGTTTGGTTTGCTGTTAATAGTTATCAAGTTTTTAAGATTTTTTAAATTTGTGTTAGACACAGTTAGAATGACCACAACAACTTTTTGCATTTTCTCTTCTGGTGAACATTTGTGTCCTCTTTCATACAAACTCAATTCTTTGCAACAACAAAAAACAACATTAGCGACCATAAATGTGGGAATGGTTGCATGTGGGCACGTTTTGAAAGTGAACACGACGGGGCCCCTGTGTTTTAGATAGTGGTACAAATTAAAGCCATAAAGCCAATCACTTTGTGTGGTAGGGCCCAACTGTTGTTAAGTATACTGGCCTATTTCTGATCATGCAGCAAATAATGAACACATTACAACACAAACATTGCCCATTGATTTTAATTCATTTGCAGTATGGAACCCCAGCTGTTTGATGGGGTTTATAGGTAAAGTCTTCATTTAAAATGTCTCTTAATCAGCGTTCATTCATTTCCTGTCCTGTTGCCTCCAAACATGAGCTTGG
The DNA here is from genome assembly GCA_036023535.2 of Galaxias brevipinnis. Taxonomy (NCBI): domain Eukaryota; kingdom Metazoa; phylum Chordata; class Actinopteri; order Galaxiiformes; family Galaxiidae; genus Galaxias; species Galaxias brevipinnis. The sequence continues at coordinate 6,759 of JAVQIZ010099761.1, read as the reverse complement.
CATAGAACCTGTCCGGGTATATGAACACTGCAATAAATACACTTTCTTACACATATGTTTTGTCTCCCATAATGTAGTCTACTATAAAATATGTCAACAAGACTTGTAATGTACTGTATCGTTGGAGCCTGTGTGGCAGAACTATAGGAGGAGAACCGCCAGGAATGATTCATGTCGCCTTTGTTTGTAATACCTGACTTTTATACCTGACACACCTTAGGGCCGCTGTCCCTGACTCTGGGGAGGTGCCAGGGTGCCAGCCTCTGTTGATTCTGTTTAGCCTGGGGGTCATCAGCAGCTGTGTGCTGTAAGGCTGGGGCTTGTTTTGACAGTGGCGTGGTTGGGAGGGTGGGAGGTGTGGGTGGGGGGTGTGGGTGGGGGTGGGGGTTGCGGGCTGGGGGCTGGGATGGCAGTAATGCCGCATACATGCCCTGCCGGCCTTTGACCATGGCACACTGTGACATTGCAGCACGCGGGTCGTGCGCCGTAGCCCTGTTTACGATGACCCACAACAACATTGTTCAGGCTTACCGCAGACAATGGGGCCCTCTCTATGTGCTTAAGCCTAATGCTGATAGTAACAACCTTCTCCACAACAACCAACTCTTTACAGTGACAATGATGTGTGTCTGATATGTTGGAGAGAATGTACTGTGTATGCACTGATAAAGAATTTGTAGGAATATGTAGATTTATTTTCAATCTTTGATCTTTCATGCTTTGTTTAATTATGTTATTATTGTTATTTCAATTCTAACTTAAGCCATGTCGCTTTAACCTTTAGCTGAAATCTCAAAGCACAAGGGCCCGCCAGTCTTCACTCAGGCTGAGAGGTACAAGATGGTCCGTGCCATCAAATGGGTGGACGAGATCGTCGAGGGGGCCCCATATGTCACTACGCTGGAGACCCTTGACAAGTACAACAGTGACTTCTGTGTGCATGGAGGTGTGCTACCTAACACTAATACTAATTTATCATCAAAAGTTGTGAGCTCTTTAGTTGAACCTCAAAATGCACAGTAAGTAAACTTCCATGTGATTCCAGATGACATAACACTAACAGTGGATGGGAAGGATACATATGAAGAAGTAAAGACATCCGGAAGATACAGGTAAAAAACTGTGTGTTATTGTTTTTGCTAGAGGATGCATATTATTAACACTATTTACAAGGAATCACACAGTAAATTTCGTAAGTAGTAACTGCTGTGTAATGAACAAAGCTTCATATGTCGTCTGAGTTTTGCGTATCAATGTGATGCTCCCACAGGGAGTGTAAGAGAACCCAAGGCGTTTCCACCACAGACCTGGTCGGCAGGATGCTGCTGATGACCAAGGCTCACCATAGCAACATTGTGAGTAAAAACGAAAAACATCACTACAGTGTCTTCACATTTAGCTCTTCAGCTGCTGGAGAATGAACAGTACAAGCAACGGAACTCTTCTTTTTTGTTTGTCTAGGGAACGTCAGACTATCATCAGCACACAGACAACTTTGGAAAGGTAATCATATATATATGTATATATACATATATATATATATATATATATATATATATGTTTTTATGACATGCACTCAGTATTGTTGAGGAGTCAGGTGCAGTAATTATTTTAAATGTCGCAATTCAGTTCACATGAAGTTTATTCCGCAACTTACTACTGTGAATCAAGTTTCATTCTGGGCTAAATCCTAAGCTATTTACTTTTTTTTCTCTGCCACAACTTTGTCACCTAACTTGCCAAAGTTGCTCTTACGGCCAAGTTCCCCCCAAAAAGCACAAAGACCTTGATTGTAGTTCCAGTTTATTATCTTGCCGACCAGGGGGCAATGAAAGCCACCTCTGTTCCCGCCTTTCTGAATGGGAAAACTGACTGCAGGGTCAACATGTTGTGGTTTCAAATAGTGTGAGCGGAAAAGAAGGGGAAGTTTGGCATTTTAAACGTTATATAAGACTATTGAAAAGGAAAAGCTGTGATTTGGCAAAAGCTGAATAGACGTTTTGAGGGCTGTGCTTTTTTTAAAGGGTGTATGGTGCTTCAGAGCTTGGTCCCACTAGATGGTGCAATATTGTCAATACATTTCTGTTCAGCATGCTGTTTGACATTGATGGATAAAGGGCTTGGCCATTGGTATATATGATATTTATGTGTCCTGCTTTCTGTCTCTGAATTATGGGGGTTGCAGGGTCCAAAGGGCCACAGTCCATGGACGGGGGTGTCTCAATTCCTGCAGACCTCCCAGAAGATCATCCAGTTTGCCTCAGGTGAAGAGCCTCAGCCTGGAGACACGATCATATATGTGGCAGGAGCCTTCGACCTCTTCCGTATCCTTGTGGCCAAGACCGCACTCTCTGTAATGTTTTTGAACCATTTATAGGTAAATTAACCTAGTTTGTAATAACAAATGGTCACTTATTACCTATTCAGTGTTGTGAGACTTAACTTTCTGTAAGACATCGGACATGTGGATTTCCTTGAGGCGGTGTCTAAGCTGGCAGAAAAGCCATATGTCATTGTTGGGCTGCACTTTGACCAGGTCAGCGTTGCTCATTTCAGTCACCTTGACCTTAAGTGTAACATTTTATTCATATAAACAAATTACAAACTAATTACTTTTTCATTGTCTGTTCTTTGTCTCTATTGTCTGTATGTTTGCTCTTCATTTAATTCAGGAGGTAAATCGCTACAAAGGCAAAAACTACCCCATCATGAACGTCCATGAGAGAACACTTAGTGTGCTGGCATGTAGAGTAAGTTATTTTTCTCTTTCTCTTCTTTTCTGTGTTTTCTTATAATATATTTTTTAGATTTGTTCAAAATAATTGATTAAAAAAGGCACATTTATTTCTGTTACTGTCTACAGTATGTTTCTGAAGTAGTGATTGGTGCCCCCTATGCGGTCACTGGAGATTTGCTTGACCATTTCAAGGTAGGAACACAAAGTACTAGCACTGCTTGGCTAAATGTAAAGCACCAGTTTTAAACAGTACAATTTGCTTCCCCAGTTTAAACATTTTTGGTCCTTACAGGTGGATCTTGTTTGCCACGGGAAAACAGAGGTGTTCCCTGACAAAGATGGATCTGATCCGTACACAGTAGGTGAATGAATTATCCGCTGGCTTCATTACAAGCACTGTGAAAAGCATGTTTGAAGAATTTCTTTCTGTTTCCTTATTCAGGTGCCTAGGAGGAAAGGGATTCTGCGCACTGTAGACAGCACAAACAGCCTCACCACAGATCACATCGTGCAGAGAATAATCAAGAACAGGTAGGAGGATGAAACTCCCAACCATTACTAAACAGTATCAGAGAACATTGAGCAACAATGCTGAAAAATGTTAGTGTGGTCTTATTGTCTGAACAAGTCATGCAGAATCATAGAGGAGTCAACTGGAGGTTCACTGTTTGCTATTGCCAACATTTGTCAACATGTGTCCCAGGCTGCTGTTTGAGGCCAGAAACCAAAAGAAAGAGGCCAAAGAAATTGCAGTGATCCAGGCCATGAAACGACGAGAGGAGGAGAAGGCTAAAGAAAAGGCCCAGGCTTTGCTGTAGAAGGACCTCAACCCCCTCCTCCGTGCAGTCGACCCACCTTCCACACTCGTTCCGTATCAACCACAGTCCCGACAGCAGTCACGTGTCATTAAACATTCCCTGTGTGGAATTCTGTTGTGTGTTGGTGTATGTGTAGGAGGGGAGTTTTTTGTATGTCTCATTGATACCTGCGGTGTGCACTTACATGTCATTTCACTTATATTTCGACAGAACTCCAAAGTAGACCTCTCACTGTCTACCTCCCAGCAACTGAGTTACAATCAAGACAAAAAAAAGCCCAGTTTTTGAATTATGTTTTGAAATTATGCCTTCTAAATTACAGAGCTCTTTGGGCTGCTGGTCTCTCAAGTGTGTGCAAGATAATGGTGTTTTGCTGGTATTTTATATTAGTATGGGTAGCAAGTAGGCTGAGATGTCCTAGTTTGGAGTTGTTGCTTTGCTGATCATTGACCTTGTGATTTAAGATTGCAAACCGGTAGAGTCTAATGAATGAATTTATGTAAATATTTACTGTAGCTATGTAATCTATTATAAATCTATAGTGGGCTCTTTGGAAGATGCTTAAATAACTTCAAGTGTTGAAAGCATTATATTATATTGGCTGATAATTTGGATAAGCAGAGGGCATTGATGCTTATTTATTCAAGTTTAAATTAATATGAATGGTCTTTTCTCCTGATATGGATGATTAGTCTGTTAGATTCAATTACAAAAAAACTAGACACAGATTTTGGCTAAACAAACCTTGGGTTTGTATTACAGACGTGACTATCGATAGGACAAGAATGATTCCTTTAAGAACAATCTGTTCCGAAATGTCAGGAGATTGTGTATAATTGAGCATGCCCTTTGCTTTTGTGGTGAAACATTAAATGCTTTATTAGTTCGGCCATCTAATAGGAATTAATTAACATACCTTAATATCATTATGCACTGATTGTAATGTTTTCCTAAACTTATCAGCAATGTGATATCTACGTTTTTTTTTACTCAAATGTACACTATCTTCTTTGTTATAATTTTTTAAACCACTCCCGGTCTGTACGCATTTCACTGTAGTAGTGCTAATGGATTTGGATAATTTTTTTGTAGGTCAGTTTTCTTTCACAATTGGGATTTATGAACCATAGTTGGTGCTGTTAACTGGATAAACCAATGACCTCTTTTCTTATCATAAAAAAACCCACAACATTTCATCATAGACTACCACTGTATATTCTTTAAAATCACCATCAATAATCACTAACAAATCTGATTACATAATCTATTTTTCAAATATAAGTATATGTATATATATAAATATATATATACATATTTTGCCAACCACGTGTACATTAACTCAGGTTGGTTTTATATGTTTCAAAAGCACTACAACCATATGTCTGTACAGCTGAAATGTATTTGCTGTTGGTTATATCCAATGTATGTTACTGACCACTCTAACCTGGTTAAACAAATACTGTGGAATTACAAACAATCGTTGCCTATCATCATTGTCAATAATACACCTTCATCTAAAAAGCTAAGCTTGTTATCTTGACTGTTATTGAATGGAAATGAAATTGTAGGTTCTGAAATATGACCAACCAGTCACAAAGCAGTATAATGTGATGGTTTAGACAAATAAGTGGACTTTTGATGACAACCTTAATGCACACTAATTAATCACTAATGATAAAAGGGCGGTAAATGGCACTTGGTTAAACTAAAACCCTTTGTGTGATGCCGTGCACATCAGTGCCTGTCTGCATCACTGTGCAGTGTGCAGGAATGGTAAGATAATGACCACTAAATGTATTTATGATAAATGTGTGCTATAAGAATATTCCATTATTTTGGAAAACATTTAAAGATCTGCTTTGCTCCATATTAGGATATATAAAGAGGCATTTTTGTACTGCTAAACAGTATGGGCAGCCGTGTAGCCATACTTTTATAGCAATGCGTTTGAGTGATGCGCGCCAGTCGCTCAGGTGTTTTAAATCCAGCAATTAGGTCGTAGTAATTGCCCAAATTATTGTAAAATTTTCTTTCGGCGCTGTTAATACTTGACAGGCTACTCGCAATACCCAAAAACCTTGTTTTTAATTCTACAGAATATCTACCAAAAAAAACAAAAAATGTTTCGTTGTTTTAGTTTTCTGTCAACACCCTTCCAGGTAGCAAAACATTATCTTTCAGTTTGATTGATATCTGTTTGAATGTAGGCATGCACATATACTACACGCAGTTTGCAACAGTGTCCCTTCGCTTTGCCCTGTAAATTTCATGAGCATTGACGAAGGGACGGTAAATCATTGAGGAAGGTAATTGCTATGATCGGCTAGGCATTCGTTTATCATGTCTAGACTAGTGATTGTGTAAATGTGCTAAAACAAACAAGATCGTATATAAGATTGTATGGAAAGATGTCATCTTCCAACTGTTTACATTTAGATCTGCATGGGTATGTGTCTTCACCAAGATGTCACAGAGGAGGCTAAAAAGGCAAAAGTTCAGAGCATCAAAATAGAATCTGCTCTCTCTGAACAAGCTAAAAATGAGATGAACGTGGTCAAAATCCTTATGCTTGGTAAGTTATTTTGGTTTCAAACGCATTCTCAACTATTTCACCAACCAACCAATTTTTATATATTTGGTGAATTTACTGAAGTGCCACATAAGGGTTACTTTTCTGGCTCTTGAAACAGGTGCTGCAGAGAGTGGGAAGAGTACTCTGGTCAAGCAGATAAAGATCATCCATAGTAAAGGCTTCTCCAAACAGGAGCTCATGAGCTTCAAGGTACTGTAGGCATTCCACAGGGAAAGCAAAGCCTATATAATATTTAATTATAAGACTAATTTTGATAATGTTAATGGATGATTGATTTAGTTAGGATGGAACAATTGTTGAAAATTAGTATTACATTTTTTTTAAATAAACCACTACTTTGCAGTATGTAAGTGTAAACTAAAGCAGCCCTACCACATTGGAATGTGAGAAGTGTTTTCTATTTCATTTTCTGCTGGACTAGCTTGAAAAAGCAACAACAACTATATATATATGTATGTATGTATGTATGTATGTATGTATATGTATATACAGTATGTATGTTTGTATGTATGTATGTGTATGTATTTATGTATGTGTATATATATATATATATATATATATGTATGTGTATGTATATATATGTATGTGTATGTATATATATGTATGTGTAT
>JAVQIZ010099741.1:0-11085 GCA_036023535.2 Galaxias brevipinnis | reverse complement strand
CACACACACACACACACACACACACACACACACACACACACACACACACACACACACACACACACACACACACACACAGCGTGGATGTGAACCTACTGACACACTGACTGAAACCCAGTCAGACACGGCTCTGTTGCTTTCGTTCACCATCCGGCTACGTCTGCATGGCTCCTCCTCTGCAACCATGGTGTTGTTAAGGGGGACGTCGCCATGGTGACCGGTTTAGAGTTGAGTGGGTTGGAAGAGGAGGAGGGAGGGAGGGTCTGCCGTGAGAGCAGCAGCTGTGGGCTTTCAGCTCTTGGGGAGTGGAGGGTGTGTGTGTGTGTGTGTGTGTGTGTGTTGCCTACCTTTTCACCACCAGGGTGAGGGTCTTGTGGGAGCCCTTCACCAGGCAGATGGCCTCCTGCCGGTAGCCGCTCAGGGGGATCTCGTTGATGTTGACAAGCTCGTCTCCCACCTGGAGACTTACACCCGCCGCCTTGCTGCCTTCTTCCACCTAAAATGTTGACACACAGCAGAGAAAAGTCATTAGAAACATAATTTAAACCCTCTCCTATACATTCTAAGAGACGTGACAGCACTAATGTGACGGCAACAGTATATTTTAACAATAGTTTACTCATAGAGAGAATAAAAAACATCTATGCTCACCATATTTTCAAATAACCTATAAACAACCTACAGTAACAAAAAGAAGACTGGCAACAGAGATTAAGAAAGGGAGAATGATTGTTTCTTTCACTACAGAACAGTTCACAGCAAGCACAGTTGGGTTATACTCCAGCAGAAGGCTCAAAGGGTTAAAAAATGCATGAAAGAGCATTGGTCAGGGAGGACCAACGGTGAGATACTAAAACAAACCACATTGTGATCACACTCAGAGAGAGAGAGATACAGAGAGAGAGAGAGAGAGAGAGAGAGAGAGAGAGAGAGAGAGAGAGAGAGAGAGAGAGAGAGAGAGAGAGAGAGAGAGAGACAGAGAGAGAGAGAGAGAGACATAGAGAGAGCAAGTGAGGCAGAGAGAGAGAGAGAGAGACACACACACAGAGACAGAAAGAGAGAAAAAAAGAGCCCTGTCTGTCTAAGGTCACACACCTGGAACAACACAGCTCTCAGAGGGTGGTGCTACAGTGCACTGGGGGTCTGTTACTGTGCTGAATAAGATACAGTGCAGTGGCTTAGCTGACATGCCTCAGTCAGTACACCCCAACACCAGACACACCGTCCCTTAAAGCCGGGGCACGACTACAGACAGGACCACAGAGTCCGAGCCAGCCACAGTGTCAACCCCCTGTTTGTAAGTGACCATGTCAAAGCACCGGAGGAGGGCTCGGGGAGAGTGAGCGACAGAGGGGAACGACAGCCTGGGGGGGCGCTTAGCAGTTGGCACTGACACCCGCGGTCGATAATGAGCTCTTGACTCCGGTGAGGCCGCTAGCGTGGAGATGGAGCGGGGGCAGTGTGACTCAGCTGTGGAGGTATGTTCACCTTTCTCAACCCGCCAGGCCCCCACCCCTGTCCCCTTCCTCCACCCGCACAAAGATAGCACCAACTTTATCACTACGTCCTTTCACTGTTCTCTTAATAAAGTCAGGATTTACTTTCAGGATTTGCAGGTGGTGATTGAAGTTACGGCACTTGGGAAACATTCCTGGGGCAGTACGCAAGCCTTAGGAAGGTGAAATTACGTCAGTCATTTAATGATTGTTTTGTAAAGACCTAGTAAAAACGCACTCTTGGATGTTGTGCTAAAACTGAAGGTAAAATGTAGGTACACATGCAAAGGTCAAATTTAGGGGCAGTGTGAACACTCAAACAATTTGCCTAAGGGAGGACTAACAACATCACCATTGTTCATCTTTTAACAATCTTTCATCCAGCTATATTAAACCTCAAAGGGCAGTTTCGGGATTTTGATCCTGAACCCTTTACGACACCAGTGCCACTAACAATGCTTGTGCCACAAGGCTCCAAAAACAAACTGTCAAGCATGCTCACATCTGGGAATTTATCTAACAAGGTCAACATTGTTTCAACGGAGCACAGTGTTTGGCCAACGCTATCGCTCTTGACATTGCGGTCTAACGCTGCACAGAACACCCTTGGTTTATTCGTTTCCAAATCGGGAGGTCTCCGTGACATCCAGGACCGAGACTATATTGCTAGCAGGTATTTTATTATGATGCCTTAAAAAAATAAAAAAAAAATTTTTTTTTCATAATGCAAAACAACTGAGAAAACACAAGGGAAATGTGCTAGGAGAAAGGAAAATATCATCAAAATATTTAAATAATAAATAGTGTTAATACACTATACTGTAGGACAAAAGCAGAGAAAAAGGAGAAAACAAATCGTCAACAGCTTGCAAGTATACAACCTTTTCTTTAAAGCTGGTAACATTCAGAATGTAATAATTTCCATAGGCCGCTCAACATAAGGCTTAGGCCTATGGCCCACGGCAAACCCCTATCTCCATCTAGGGCCTCCTTAATATCAACCCAGCCATCCTGGACTTTGTGGTGTCCCCAGAAATACGCCCCCCTCTCTCGCTCTCTCCCACCCACTCCATTGTCCCTCTGTGAAGCTAAAGGGGAAGGATGTGGTAGTGGTGACGGCGACCGGAGGAATGTTCTGTTTTTTCGCTGACAGATGTCCTGTTGCACTGTGATGACAGGAGTCTGATCTCTCACTGCCCTCGCCGGCCCTGGGCTTCCTGCGCCCACAAGACTCTATGCACAGCTTAACACCAGAGGGGCCTGGGACTGATAACCGAGGCCCGTGTTTCTCACATCATTCATCAGAGCCGGACAGCTCGGACATGAGTCATGACACACGGCTTCCGTCTCTGGAATTTTTAGTGCTATATCCACGGCTGGGGGTATAGGGCCCTAGTCAGAGGCTGATGCTGACCAGTAAACGAAAGGTATGTAACATCACGCTTGAAGAGAAAACCCTATTAGAACAATCCAAAGCCATTTGTCAGTCCATTAATATGCACCGCTTTCAAAGTCCAAGATCAATTCATTTAGACACAGGCTGGGGTCTTTCATATCCCTTTGAGAGAAAGCCAAGTACTTGTGAGGGTGAGCAAGACTGGATGTCATTAAAATGTCTAACAGCTATCTAATCCCAACAGGACTTTTTCCTCACATCACCTTTATGTATTACCTCCCTAAACACTTTATACAGAGAAACACCCTCCTTCTCTTATATCAGCCTCCTGACAGTCAGGCCTGGCTGCTCCTCTGCTGGAGTCTAAACATTCTGTGTGTGTTCCCGTCCGTATACAGGCCCCATGTGGGAACAACCCAATCTGATCTATTGCTCTATAATCAAACACAAAGACATTCACAGCCTAATAAACGTTTACGATAACCTACAATCTGACAGAGTGAGCACGCTTGATTTGGCACATTACATGTCAATCGTATGCAACTCCACAATTTATTTTTCCAACATTTCTTTTAGGGGGAAGAAACACATATGTAAGACTGTTTAGACCAGAGAGGGGTGCAAATTATAGAATTTATTTAATTTGCAAGACAAAGAAGGATTACAAGGTCAGGGGGGTGGACGAGTAATGTGGAGGATTTCTGTTTGTGACAGCAACATCAACCCACATCTGTATCTGTGCCTGAAGACTAGCACGTGTACCTGACAACAGGTTAAAGTACAAAAAAGTCAGTATGTTTTGGTCAAACTTTTATGTGACATTATCTATTTGTTAAGCATATATTGCCATTTCATTTTATTTGTATGGTGTCTACTCTTAAAGACAGGAATCATGTCACAAGCTACTAACAAGGTCTCTACGAGCGGAAGGTACATAGTGTGCCCCGGGTTTTGCTTTAGAACACATGCAATATAAGTTACAGCGGTTCTACAAAGATTTTCCACCATCGATTAAAAAAAGAACAAAAACGTTTTGTATCCAAAAATGTGGTCCTATGCCCTGGCAACATGTGGATGAGGTGCGTGCTGTGTTGACCAGGATTATTTAGGTTTATTGAGACAGAGGACTTAAACAAAGTCCACCGAGAGCTTTGGCAAAACTCAAAAAGTATGAACGGAATGTTAAGAATTCTAATTAGATCCAGATCTCTCTTTTTCATTTTTAAACAATACTCTGATGTTTTTTGTTTTTCTTTAAATCTCCAGGACTTTTTCTTATAGTCGCTCTAAATTAGGAATTCAGGAAGCCTCATAAAAAGACAGAAACAAACAGAGCCCTTCATTTCAGACCCCCTAGTGAGTTGCAATGGCCACTATCAACAAGGTAACTGGGTTTCTCCGGAATGGCTGCAGAGTGCTCCCTATTTACACTGAAACACAAACACAGAAGGGACGGAGTACTTGAGAAAAAGGGATAAATAATGCCACTGCAGGTGTTACTGATGGCTGGTCAAGTGCTCTTCTTTTGTCTCAATCAGAATCGGGACTGCTACTTGCGAACACTCCCTTTAAATCTTTGAATTTCAAATTGTTTTGCACACATTTAAAAAGCTGAGGTGTCTTGTTAAATACGGTCCGTATAAACAATGACAATAAGTTTAATACTGTAGTCACAAGTCATCCTGGGGCTAGCCGGGTTCAAGCACAGCGGATTTCACCCTCTATAGCCCTTCACCTGAAGTTCAATAAAAGATCACATTCCGAACCAAAGACTGCAATCTGAAAACCGCTCTAGAAGAATCCCTGGATCACTAATTCGTGCTAAATTTATCCCAGATGCCACATCATGCCATTCCAATAGGCTTCAGGCTGTCAGGGATAATTCAGTACATTTGGAGTATCGAGCAAAGCTCCAACATTCCTCTGTTGCTCCTGGTACTACCAGCTACCCTTCAAACTAAAAAGAATCCAAGCACAAAAAATAAATAAATTATATACATATATAATGGAGAGAAAATAAAAAATAAAAAAATTTAACAGGTGAGACCCAGAGAATACTAACACTCAACATACAGTGGCATAAAGAGATTTTGTTTTGTAAACAGACAATACTGTACTATTGGCATAAAGACTATACTGTACTATGCTGCACTTAAGTTGTTGTGGTGTCTCTACTGTATGTCATTCAAAGATTGTGTTAAAAATTACCCCAGCCAGTATAACATTTTCAAACCACATTGCTTTCATCCAAGATTTTTTTTGATTAAAAAAACTTGGATGAAAGCAATGTCTGATACTGACTACGGGGGGTAAACAGTCAAAAATTAACATCTTACCAACCGTTGAGGTGTGACTGTATCCTCCTGGGGGTTGAATAGTTTATATGTCCCCTGGAGTGTTGCTCTGGCATTCAGTGACCAAAAGAGCTGAAATACCGCCAAGATTAGGCATACAGTACACTATTCAAAAATGGTGTTGTCAGACCATAATCTCTCAGCTTCTTAAAAACTTAAAATGGCAGGAGTTCTACTCATTTGAATCACAAGCCCCTGAAGTCAAGGGAGGCAAAGGTGGTAACCACTCTCAGGTTCTCACTAAGCCTTTACGGTGAGGTGACTGAGTTTCGATGGAACTAGCCCTGCTATGCATGAGGTGGACTTTGGAACTGTTTTGGTCAACATCCTAATGACACACAAAACAAGCACAAGCAGACCAATTCTAGACAAACAGGAGCTGGTGTTTAAGTTACCTCCTCAAACCAACCTGCAAGGTCTTTTGTGGTAAATCATTAAACAGGTCTACAGCGAAGTGAATCTACACTGAGTGTGAGCTCAGCAACTTTTGCTCTCTTTTGCCCCTTGGTGATATAGTCTCTTAGTCGTTAGGCTTCTGCTTCAGCAAATCACCAGAACATCATAAATACACAGAGTTGCAAAATCAAAATGGTAGTAACATTTACACGTGCCTTTAAGAACATGTCAAAACGTGTTTTGTCATTGTAAGCATTCTTTCTGAAACTTTACTTCACATAATGCAAATTAGACATCAATATAAGGGTGACCACAAGCATCTGTAATAAGGCCTCTGAGTAGAATCGTTGGAATGTGTGTCACATATATCTGTGAACAGGACGGTGCAGGTCAAGGCGGATGGACTGTCAAACAGAGGGAGAGGATGAGAGAAGGTGATACACGGTCTACTGTGAGGAGGAAATCGAGGAAGCTAAATAAAAATATATTCAATAATTTTGACAAGCAAGACTGGTTTATATGGGGAGTACTACTTTGTTGCATAGAAAGTTGGAAATCTACTTTTTTATCAAGTTCAGTCTTAGGTCAGGTTTAAACATAGAAAACTCAACTCAGTTACTCAAGTACAATAGCGAACCTTAACCATAAAGGAACATCAATAGAAAATAGTAATTGTAAAAAGTATGTGAAAAAGGCATGTGTGAGTCAAACAAAGTGTGCAAAAGTAAGAAAGAGGAGGGGACAAAAGGAAAAACCCAAAAATATGGCTGCACTTAAGTATTAGTTATCTATGGGCCTACCGCATGATAAAACATGTCTAAGGAACTAAATGATGGTCAAATTCTAGCTAGTTATTTGCATATCAACATCCATGGGTGTGTGCAGTTCTTTGTTAACTTCAGAGCTCAGAGACGATCAGTTGTACAAGGTGATATTAAGGTTTATACTAAAAATCTAAGATTATAATGATATTCTGGAGACCCCCCCGCCCCCCAGAGACATGCACATTTACACGTACACACTCACAAATCATAATCAAAGCCAACCTGATATGCACTTTGTAAATAAACTACTAACTGCTGTTCTGGACAGAAAATACAACACTGAGACCTTGGCAGACCATTTACCTTTGTAATTAGCAGTGGTTCTCTGTGCTCTCGACCTCCTCGAAGGGTGAAGCCCCATGGTGCACCTCCAGACAGAAGTACATCAACAAGTCTCCAGCAATCCCCATCTCTAGATCTTTGCTGATTTATATCTAAAGATCTTTCTGTAACATGACGAAAGGTGTGTTCTCCATCTGAATAGCGGAGCTCACTTCTGCTGTCCCCTGTGTCCATGACGTTATGCTGGAGAAATATAAGAGAGTTAAGTGGTTGACTATCCATAGCATGGACCGCAAAACAAATAACAAAAAGCAACCACATTAATTAAACTGCATTCAACATCCCTACTGCTGCGTAAACACCTGTTGTCACACCCCTGACTCGAGATAATGCTCTTATGTGAGAGGAGAGAATTAAACACAACATGGTGTCGACTGGAAGGTACAAACGCTCTTGTATTACGTTAGCATAGCCTAATTGTCCAATAACCACAAAGACAAATGGGTCGTTTGAGTTTAGATAATGAGTTAGTACAAACCCATTAAGTATCCGATAAACCCTAAATTTGGCTACATATTAATTATCTCTAACACAACTAAACGAAGACTTGGGGAAAACTGCGATCCATGGACAGTCATTCCAGGGAAAAACCAGAGTAATTTAAAAAGAAATTGGAAAGTAAAATAAAAATCTTACTATGGTACAAGCGCAGATGGTTAGCAAGCTAACAAATGTTGACTATTACGTTATGGGAGGAAAAACACTTTGACTTACTTGGAAATTCAACTTGTTGATATCCCGGTGGCCCTCGCTTGCTCAGCTCGCCTCGTTTCGTCTCAATGGCACTCAGATCTCCAGGTTTAACGTTACTTCGCATTCTTCATTCTTTACTACCAAGACAGTGTCAATTCACCATAAATCTGTAAAAGGACGCCAACCTGTCGGACTGTGTTATGGGCTTTAGTATTCCTGTAGGAAAAAAGATTATCTTTAACGATCTCGCGACCAGTACTCCTAGTACTGATATTAACACAACTCATATGAAAAAACAGATCTGACACACATCGTAGGAGTTTTTTCAGCAATGACTGACTGCAGGGTAGTAGTTGATCGACTGAGCCTGGCGCTTCTGCTCCCTGGCCTGTGTAGTGTAGTTCACGATCATGAAACAATCGCGCCATCTACTGTTGTGTCAGCAAGGTAACTATCTAAACACATTATTGTATTAGTTAATGTAGCTATTTCTGACAGTTTACAAAGTAAGACAGGTTCGCGTTAAAATTAATGCTAGGCTAACATGACTTTGTATGAAATATGGTTTAGTAAGGTATCCTAATGTAAAGTAATGTTCTTTTTTAAGTTTTGATTGTGTTTTACGACCATAAGGTAAATAGACTAGTCACATCATGGGTTTCCATGACAGCCTTGTCGCTACGGAAAGAACCAAGTGCCAATTTTAGTTTAGGCATAATTACGCAATTGCGGAAGTGAAGGGAGACTGATTACGTTTAGCTGTTTGGTAAGCTGGCTGGTTGTTGTACCTAGCTTGTACGCCTGTGAAATTGTTAAAATTTGCTGGTATTTAAATTGGCATTTTAAACATTTATGCAAAAATGTTCAAAGGGTGGGGACAGTGGCTGGGCTTAGAAAGCACGGATTGTCCAAAGGTAGAGACCGTCAAGTCTTCTGACGACATTAACGAAGAAAACAAAACACCTGAAAATGAAGTAAACAATTTGACCGATGATGCTGGAGAAAGCCAAAAAGAACAAGAAGATCCATCTCTACTTCTCCAACAAGCCAAAGGGTTCAGTGGTAAATTATCTTTCCATAGCTTTTATTTTGAGTGTATGGTTGACTTTGGCTATACGACCAAAATAAACGATTTTATTTTTTATGAGAAAATGGAGCTTCGATTTGAACGCATACATAGCTCGAGTGTCATCTAGATAGCTATGCTGCTGGCTAGCTTGTAAATCAACATGTGTCTTTCACACAGGGTACATTTATAATTTTGCAAGCAGTGCTACAAAGAAAATTTCTGAGTCCGTTGCAGAAACGGCACAAACCATAAAGAAAAGCGTGGAGGAAGGAAAGATTGATGGAATTATTGACAAGGTTAGTAACGCCGTCATAGCCTTCCCGGCGTAGGTCCATGTAGTTTTATTACATTTGCCACCATGTATGTTTGGAATTTCTTCCGAATTTTTTTTTCATTTTTTTTTTTGTAGACCATCTTAGGAGATTTCCAAAAAGAGCAAGAAAAGTTCGTTCAGGAAAAGAATGCCAAAAAATCTGGTAAGTGACATATAATGCAAACCATAACTATAAGCTTATATATAATTAAAGTTATTTGACGAATTTATATTGGCCCGTGACTATTACATTATTCATAATGACCATCTATGGACAATGCTGTGCAATGTTTTTAAAGATGTTGCTGTGCCTCCATGGGTTGGTTATAACGAAGAGGAGACCATTCAGCAACAAATTTTAGCCCTATCAGCAGTGAGTATTTTTCAAAATGCATCAGTTACTTCCATCATACATTTTTGCCTAACCATCCTTATTAATGTCAACAAGTTGTTTAATTTATTTATTCTCGTACACTTCTTATGTGACAGGACAAAAGGAATTTTCTGCGAGATCCCCCTGCCGGCGTGCAATTCCACTTTGACTTTGAACAGATGTATCCAATCGCCTTGGTTATGTTACAGGAGGATGAGCTCCTTAACAGGATGCGTTTTGACCTGGTCCCAAAACTGTGAGCATACAGTCCAATTTGAATCCATTAAAGCTACATTTATATCGTATTTTTTAATTGTAACATACATATATCCTTTGACTGTCACTATCTCTCATATTATTGGATACATATCTGTCAGTAGATTCATCTACTGTAATCTTGACTGCACCGATTTAACCGCATGGCTCCTTTTATGTTATTTTTCTAAGTGTGAAGGAAGATATCTTCTGGCGGAATTACTTCTACCGCGTCTCCCTGATTAAGCAATCAGCCCAGCTCACGGCTCTGGCGGCCCAGCAGCAAGCAGCTGACAGGAGGGAAGAGGAGAAGGTCAGCCCCAGTGCTGATCATGATGAAGGTGATCACACAACAGGTAGTGTCCCTTATGAATTTGTTCAAACTTTTACAGTTGTTGCAGAGATTAACATCAGTAAGGTAGTCAGTACCATTGCCAAACATTAAATAACCTAAAGTAAATTGTAGATTAGGCATCAAATAATAATATATTGTAGTATAACTATGTTCCTATTGGATGGTGACACAATAAATATGTCTTTTGCAGAAGTTGTTAGACCGAAAACACCTCCCGCCACAATCAATTCCACACCAAAGCCCAATGAGGTAAAACTACACTATATGGACAAAAGTACTCCTCTTAATCATTGAATTCAGGTGATTCATTCAGTCCCATTGCCATAGGTATATAAAATCAAGTACCTAGCCATGCAGTCTGCCTTTACAAACATTTGTGAAAGAATGGGTTGTTCTAAAGAGCACGTAAAGTTACAGAGCAGGGTCGCCGAGTGCTGAGGCGCATAGTGCCTAAAAGTCGCCAAAGCTCTGCTGACTCAATAACTGCAGAGTTCCAAACCAGCCTTGGCATTAATATCAGCACCAAAACTGCGCCGGGAGCTTCATGGCATGGGTTTCCATGGCCGAGCAGCTGCATGCAAGCCTTACATCACCAAGCACTATGCCAAGCGTCAGATGGAGTGGTGTAAAGCATGCCGCCACTGCACTCTGGAGCAGTGGAAACGTGTTCTGTGGAGTAGCGAATCACGCTTCTCTATCTGGCGGTCTGATGGACGAGTCTGGGTTTGGTGAATGCCAGGAGAACGTTACTTGCCTGACTGCATTATGCCAAATGTAAAGTTTGGTGGAGGAGGGATAATGCTATGGGGTTGTTTTTCTGGGGATGGCCTAGGCCCCTTAGTTCCAGTGATAGGAAATCTTAATGCTTCATCTTACCAAATCATTTTGGATGATTCTATGCTTCCAACTTTGTGGGAACAGTTTGGGGAAAGCCCTTTACTGTTGCAGCATGGCTGTGCCCCAGTGCACAAAGCAAGGTCCATAAAGGCATGGTTGGATGAGTTCGGTGTGGAAGAACTTGAATGGCCCGCACAGAGCCCTGACCTCAACCCCATTGAACACCTTTGGGATGAACTAGAACGGAGATTGCGAGCCAGGCCCTCTCGTCCAACATCAGTGTCTGACCTCACAAATGCTCTTATGGATGAATGGGGAAAAAATCCCACACACGCTCAAAAAACTTGTAGAAAGCCTTCCCAGAAGAGTGGACGCTGTTATA
>JAVQIZ010099730.1:0-25482 GCA_036023535.2 Galaxias brevipinnis | reverse complement strand
CAAAATGGAGCCAGCGGAGAAGTAAAAGAGAGAGAGAGACACAAAAAGGAAACACCCTGTGAAAACAGTATGGCTGCTCTAAAGAAGAGACAGATAGTCAGACAGACAGACAGACAGAGAGAGAGAGAGACAGAGAGAGAGAGAGACAGAGAGAGAGAGAGAGAGAGAGAGAGAGAGAGAGAGAGAGACAGACAGACAGAGAGAGAGAGAAAGAAACAGAGAGAAAGAGACAACGGCAGAACGAATAAATGGCCCCAAACCACAGGGCAGACCGCCTGAGGAGGTGGACACAGAAAAAGGCCCTCACGGTTGAGGAGGGTGTCGGGCTCCGAGTAGGCGCCCTTCACGGTGCTCTCGGTCAGCCACACCGGCTGCTCCTTGGGGGCCTTGCCCTCGTTGGCCTGCCTCTTCTGCTCCTCCTGCTCCTCCATGCTGATCACCACATTCTGGGTGTAGAGGTCGGCGTAGGACGCCGCCTTGTTGGACCAGGCCTCGCGGTGGGAGCCCGCCGCCCCGGCCGCCGCAGCAGCAGCTCGCTCACGGCTAGGGAAGGAGGAAAACCGGGCTTTTTTTAAATCAAGGCTTACTTGTTAAAGTATTGAAAGCTATACATTAACAGCAGTGACACTCGTTGATGTGATCAAGCTTCATGTGCAGTGGGACAAACATGTAAATAGCAATTACAAAGCCACAGATATGTTTGGACAGAAAAAAAAGAAGACTACTGCTACTACCACTGCCATGGCAGACCTCTGTAGGGGAGTGAATGAGGAGGGTCAAGGTGGAAGGGTACCTCTGTCTGAGGGCGGGGATCTCGCCGGGCTCGGGCTCCAGGAGGTCGTGGGACAGGTTGACGTCCTCCGTCTCCCTCAGCAGCACGTAGATGGGCTCGATCTGCTCGTTGAAGCGGGCCACCAGCGTGCGGGCGTCCTTCTTGGGCACCGCCGACTCATCCTCCTCCACCTCGGTCTGGCAGAAGGTGCAGCGGAACGTCCCTGAGGGTCCAAAAGCAAACGAGAGGGCAACCGTGGCTACTGATGAATGGAGAGGCATCGACGCCACGGGAAGTGCAGGTATTAAAGTTCAAAAGTTGGTTTTGTTGAAAGTTTGATACAACAAAAAAGTTGGTTAACGAAAATGAAAAGAGAACATTCCAGAGAGTCTTAGGGAATAATCAGAGATTGAAGGAGAGAGAGATTGGGGATTGAGAAACAGGGAGAGACGAAGAGAGAGAGAGAGAGAGAGAGAAAATGCAAGGGAGAGATAAAGGAATAGAAAGAGAGCGCAAGAGAGAAAGGAATTAATGCAGGTTTCAGGGCTTGCTTTCCACAAGGCTGATGAATAATGCATGCTCCGACGTCAACGAATAAAACCCTGAATGTGCACACAGCGCCTGCTAGCAAGGGGATTGCAACTCCCTCCCACCAACAAACCCCAGAGTGAAGGGGCCTGCCCATTCCACTGGCCCCAGACAGCCTGAAGTAGCTAGGCGGACTCACTACAAACTGTCTGTGGCTGTGTGTGTGTGTGTGTTGAGGAGGACACCTGCAGAGTGAATAGACCAAAGACTCACACAAAGACGGGACTGCTACAGTTTTTTTTATGAGTGCATGTTTAAGCATATTGTCATAACTTTGTGCTGCCCGGAGTACATGATTCCTTTTAAAAACACTCACACACCAAAGGACCCCCTCCTAACAGATTCTGATTACAGCTCTACGGTGAATGACCAAGGTCAGTGTGCTCCTCGGCCATGATGGAGATGGAGATTGGTATGAACATTTGAAAGCGATGCAATACATGTTTACACACACACACACACACACACACACACACACACAGAGCAAGATACTTCTCCACCCGTAACACACACACAGAGAAGGACACGTCTCCACCCGTAAGAGGAGAGGATGTGGACTGGGCCATCTGCTCCTCTGGCTATTTTCAGCCCCAATGATGGGAGTCTTTCCAGAATGAGTGCAACACCCCTCCAGCTCCAATGAGTGATGAGATATAATCATGAAGGGAGATGTAAGAGTTGGAGTTAAAATGTATACATAAAGAGTCATCTGACTCCAAATTACCTGTCAATTCCAAACCAGTTGTGGTGGCGACTCCACCAACCTCGACCATTGAGGTTCTTCGGCTGCTCTGATTTAGCATTGTGCTATTGACCATATCGCCTTGTGGAAACCCAACGTCGTTTAAAAGAAGGAATTTTAAAAGAGGAAGTCATGTTGAGTTATATGAAAACCAGGGGTGGCCGTCTATGTTAGAACACCTGAGGGTCTTGGCCAAACAAATAATTGACAGAAGTAAATGAAAGCATGAGAAGTAGCCTAACGCTGGAAGGAGCACGGTTCTCTTGAGTGGTCCATCTAGTCTACAACTCGCACGACGGAAACAAAATCACATTTCTCATCAAAATGCGCATAGAACAGTTGTTTTTCTCTTTCGTCGTGGGGAAATAGGACAGTGTTGTTTAATTGTTTAACGACTACTTGGTGTAGCGAGGGGGAATGTTTGTGTGTGTGTGTGTGGGGGGGGGGCGTTCTAAGTCCTTCACATGATGATGATTTCACCATGGGTGATGTTTATGGTCTGGCGGGCTAAGAGGGCCCTACCCACTCAGAGGGTTAGGGATGAAGTTGATGTGCCATTCCCACTCACAGGGTTAGGGATGAAGTCGATGTGCCATTCCCACTCACAGGGTTAGGGATAAAGTTGATGTGCCATTCCCACTCAGAGGGCACACGTTCCACTCCATTGGGTTCTTCGTGTCACCCATTGATACTCGTCGCCGTGGGCCTCATCGTTAATCTGCCCTTTTTTTGTAATCATTTATTGTATGTTTTTGTAAATCACATTAAGACTAGCTCTGTATTGTTAAACACAAGCCTAAATTCCCCCAGGTTTAACAAATGTGTGTGTAGGCTAACCAGACACATTTATTTCTGTTAAAAAACGGTTGACAATGAACCAATGTGGTTTGTTCACTACACACAGATGAGCAAAAAATATATATTTTTACAGAATAGGTTTCAGTTGCTTCACAGAGACTGTGTCTGCAGCAAACATCCAACTGCTAACATAGACACAGTCTTACAATGGCGAGCTAAAGTCTAGGACTCAGAACAGGAAGGAGGAGTTCAAGAGAAAAGAGTGGACAACAGTTCCACTGAATCGGTACTCTAATGACTGGCTGTCAACATTCTAAAAGCTTCATTGGCTTATCACCAGCCCAACTTTGATAAGGACAGGAAACAGATCACCAGCTTTGCGCATTGGCACCGTTTCCCGCCCTCGCCATTGTGACAGACAAGAAGGGGGCGGGTTTACTCTGACAGAACCCCAGAGGCAGCAAGAACAAAGACAATGGTTGTCATTACACTTGGCAGTTGGATTTCAAAACCTACACGCACGCACACGCGAACGCAGTCCCTCTCACACTCACCCTGTCCAAAACACTCCAGCTTTTATTCAGGACACTGCAGCAGTCCTTTGGGCCAAAAGAGGAGGCGTGCCAACGTTGAGGAACAAGAGGTCTCGGACCTCTCAGCGCCACCATCTCAACGATGCAGTGGCCATCGGCACGTTGCGACCCCGACTGCTGGATGTGGACCCCCCCGAGCAGCCGGTGTGTAAGAGAAAATGGCCGCTAGCTATCTCGAAGGGGTGACAAGGAAGAACGTTGAAGTGTATATTTGTATTTGAGTGACACCTCTCCGTGGGGAAAGGTCGAGGAGCGGGGGCCAAGGTGGCACATTGTCATTAGCGCCACAGGAGTGTGTACGAGACCGGGAGGGAGCTGGGGAGGGGGGGCTGGGAAGCAGTAGAGGTGTCGAGGTGATAGCCCTTAGCACTGGTTGAGGTACAGAAAACTCCACGAGAAAAGGAAAAAGAAAACTATGAAGTCTGAAGCCCAGAAGCTTGCTATAATAGAGAAGTGCCAAACTTTAATAGCTGGAGAAAAAGGCTTTGCAAGAGCGAGAGATTACATTGGCTGACTAGCATATCTTTTTTCATTTGATGGTTAAAAAAAATACAATTTAGGGGGACTTGATCGTTTGCCGGTCTGACAGACTGATTATCTTTTGTCTAGGAGACCAATCAAACTAAAGCTTAAGTCTCCCCAACACGAAGGACAAAGATCCATACGGCACAGGCATATCAGAAATTCAGACAAACTGTCTCAAATGCACTATCCTTTGTGCACAAGCAAAATAATTATGCATTTCTTTAGTGTTGCTTCTGTTGTTAATGTCCCTCCAACTCCTCTATCCATGCTATTAGTGTAACCATGGTCGAGGTCGGACAGGGGAAAAACAAACATCATCATGGCAGAGGAAAAACACAACGCTGGACGCACAGAAGAAAAGAGATCACTTTGCCTTTCACGGCATAGAGGCACACTGTCTCGGCTTCGCCATTTCAATATAATCATAGGCTAAAGTAAAAACGATGCCGTGCAAGCCTTTGGGAATCATAAAAAGCACTCCCTTTCTCCTCATCAAAGCCTGTGACAATTAGCAGTGTGACACAGAGACAATGAGACTCTGGAAGGGCTTTTGTCACTAGGCTGGGAGCCGAGTTGGAGCTGGAGCAGGCCCTTCTAATTACTGCTCGTCTCTCTATTTGGGGCGGAGAAAAATTGGCCTGTGCTTTTTTTTTTGGTCCTCTTTTGTGCTTATTAAATAGGAATAAGTTGGTCTCGGAATTGCAGGGGACTCAGTCGAACATACAGCTTGAGGTGACATCGTTTCTATTAGGGGGGGGGGGGGGGCACGGCAGAAAGGAGTTGGTGGTGAGTGTGTGAAAATGTAGAAAAACAAAAGATTCCTGTCTAATTTCCCTTAAGGCAGATCGAAGCAAGAGAAATAAGTTAAATCGTGCCAATTTAAAGGGAGCTTCTTGTTCTACAAGTGACACTGACCTATTGAAAGTTCTGAAGACACAGAAGTGGGGCTGGTAGTTTCTGCAGAGAGAAAAGGACAGTTTCTATAGAATGTAATTACCTGAGTGCTACTTCAGTCTACCTGGTAGGTCGAAGTGACTGGAATAGAAACCGGATGGGAAGAGTGGTAGGGGGTCGCCGTTTTGAAGAGAAAAAGATACAATACATTCCCCACCTTACATTCAGGTATAGTTCAAAATTGTACATTATTATAATTATGTACTAACTAATACTATCACACTTTGGCACAGAAGAAGCTTCACAGTAAGACTTCATCCTACTGTCTGACTGTAAATCATAGAATGCAGGCCTTAAAAATATACAAACACAAACACTAGCGATCTATACTGTTTCTTTACACATGCTGGAACACACGCAGTAGCCCTTGTTGGAGCCAAAATTATCGGCGACCCACACACATTCCAAAGAACCAGAAGGAAACAAATACTTTGTTCGGAAGTTGCTCGTACACCCTAATAGCACAACCTTTCAGAACAGACCGAGCGAGAAGGCTGGAACGTGAATAACCTTCAAAGAAGCATTAGTGAATACAAAAAAGCAACGTCAGAAATATTCAAGTTCTGACCCCTGCATTAGTTCCTCTCTCATGCTCAACTGTACAAATTCTGGAGTGCTGGAGCCCTTGCAGTCGGGTCTGAAGCCAGGAGCCTGGACCTGGAGCCGGGTCAGAACACCTGCAGCGTCATCTGTTATTCCCTGTGGTGTGGTGTTGGGTGTTGCTGGCACAGCAGAACTAGCCAGCTAACAGATTGGCTAAAACATGAACCTAGTGCTCCATCTCCATCTCTGATTGGGTGCCGGGTTACTGCCACTACAGCAAGATTTGATGGCAATGGAGAGATATGAGGAAAAGCAACAAGGAAATGATACTGTAAATCTGGAAAAAAAGAGTGTCTAGACTGAACTAAGCACATAAAGCCACCAAAGTGAAAGGTACGATGATAAACTATAGCCTACCATTAAAGGGACTCCCAGAAGTAAAAGGAAAGAATGTGTGTTGTAGATGAGATCAGCTGGATGTGCTGCTTGTAACACTGGAACTTTGACAGGGTTGAGAAGCATTTTGGGCAAAGTTGGCTAATATTTGAACCATTTCTCCATAATCTTCTTCATGGTGGCAATCTGTTCACTAGTCAGAGACTTTCTCCAAGCCGGGATAACAATCTACTTCTCTTTCTGAGACAGTCGTCCAATTAGATCTACTGCAATCAGTTTCCAAATGTGCACCATCCTAAAAGAGATGGCTATCCGTCAGAGAACTCAGCTCATCAAGACTCTTGATTCTCCATAAGAGTGCACTTCACTCTGTCCCTTTTCTCTCACCGTCCCCGGGCTTCTCTCCTTCAGGATCAATGGCGATGATGACACTACACTGGTAGCAACTTCAGTTTTTTTTTGTTTTTTTTTAAATCAATGTCGGGTGACGCGACAAAACTGCTAAAAGGAACCTGATCCTCCAAGACACCGTTCCACACTGTTGCACAAAAACTGTCTGGGTGAAGGTCTGGTCTTTTCAGACTGTTCAAACGCCAGGCTAATACAAAATAGAATACAGTCAATGTTTTAAATGCAACAAACAAGTGAATTGCTGGGCTGTCACCTACCAATAGTGCGCTAATGAAGAGGTTGCTACCCACAGCTATAATGCTTGCTGCTATGACCAAATTACACACATTGAACCATACCTGAACAATAAGGAATTTTACTTTGGAGTAAGTAGGGTTTATTATAATGTTCATACTTCTACAACACATTTGGATCATATCCGGTGCTTTAAAACTAAAATCTTGTAGAAACAAACTCAATTATGGCTTTATATAGAAAACATATATGTTTTACTTTTGTGCAAGACTCCTGGAGTACCTCCCTGTCTTTTACGTTGCGTCTCCTAGCAACAGCTTCCTCTGCTCTGACGTCTGTTTGTTTAGTCGCAGATAGAGCAGCAGCATGCAGTCTCACCTTGACAAAAACACAACTCAGTCTAAGGTACACAGAAATGGATGCCTTCATGCAAAGGGTAGTGGACAGCCCCTTAAAAGGGAGAGAGACAAGAGACAAGAGAGACAAGCCTAAACCACCGAGGTCTATCTTTCCTAGTCTGTACTATGTAGACTGTTATTGCAAAACCAGTGGCTGCCAATAAGTCTGGCTATACAAAACTCAATATATTTAAAGCAAACAGCGTCTGCAGCCTACAGTGGAGTGAAACACATAGGCCTACAAGTAGGCACACTGGACAATCTTTGGCTTTCTGATGAACACTAGTTCTTTTCATAATAACCATCTGAAATACCAAGGGCATTCGATTAACAAATATTCAAATACAAAGTTACAAAAGAAAACCAATCCACTAAAACATCTAAAATATTCTTATTTTGAGGCAGGAAATTCGCAACATAGTCAGCAGAGTGAAAAGAGATAAGGATGTTCTCCCACGTTTGTAATGAGGTGCGATCACAATAACCGCCACCTCTCCAACTCAGCGTAGCATCAAGTCAGTCAAACCATGCTTCAATGGACCAATGACACGGCGGCCCACAATAGCGCAAATTAGACCTCTTTCTCCTCTGTGCCGCATCGCTAACCTATTTGTTCCCTGGCACGTGAAAAAAATATTAATTTCTTTCAGGTAGCTAGCCGCTGGGTGCACTTGAAACATCTCCAGCGTTGTGCAGTAAACAGGCCGCATGCCTAGGAGCTGAGTTGACTGCGGCGCTGCTGCCGAGTAGGCCCAGTCCTGGCAGCTTAACCCCTTGTCCTGCTGTCCCCCAATCAGAGAGCAGAGCAAGCAGCCATGGAGCCAGTGTGGCTAATCTGTGACTGTTTTGGGTAAGGATCAAATATCCCAGCAGATTTATATTATTCTCATGTCTATGTCCACTGCTACCAACCAGCCAACCAGAGAATTATAGCCAATTTATTCTGGGGCGCTACGGTGGAGTCAACAAGTGAACGTGAATAAATGGATGTGTGTGTGTGTGTGTGTGTGTGTGTGTGTGTGTGTGTGTGTGTGTGTGTGTGTGTGTGTACTCCAACTCCCTCTATCACCTGTCTATACTCGTCCCATTGCCCTCTCCCCCCGGTTTTGTTCTCTCTGTCCCTCCAGTCAGCAAATAATTCTGGGAAAGGGGGGAAGCCTGTTCTGAACTGTAGGTCAGATAAATTATAGATGGAGAAGAGTGCAGAAAGGCAAGATGAAGCCGCCCGTCACATGTTCTATACAGTGGGTACAAAAATGAACGACAGCAGAAGTAAGGACAGGGGAGTATTAAAAGGAGAGAGTGAGAGCAGACGTAAGTCCAGACTCATGATAAAAACGAGAATAGCCTACACAGTATCAATTAAACCCAGGCAGATATTCTTAATACTAAAATTGTAGTGTTTAGTTCTTAAATGTAGGGATATAAGGAACTGAAGCAAGCATTGACTTTAGTCACATTTATCTTCCAATTTAAGTCAGATTACACAGTGATTGCAGTGTTGCAAAAAACGACACTCTTTACATAAATAGCTGGAAGAGACTTGGTATTCACTGCCATCTAGTGGTAGTTTCTAATACGAGAAAGGATCATTTATCCTTCAACCTCTGAAAATTGTCTGTATTTACTGCTGTCTAACATCCTTTTACTTACTCACCAGGAAAAGTCTAAAATTCACAGAAAGGAGAAAGGTAAACAAATAAGTATGCACCATAAGATTTCCTTCCTGTTAATCCTTCTACTCATTTTCTAATTTTGTTAAGATTTTATTCCATCTTGTATAAACTCACCTGACTCTCCCATATCTTTCCTTACTGTACAATAATCCTTTCTCCACCATCCCCTGCACCACCACTACAAACAACCCATCCTTCAATTTTCTGCTCCTCCTTACCAGTCATAGAGTCAAAGAGCTGGTTGGCCTCTAGATCCGTGAAGGTGGAGAAGCAGCAAGGGCAGCGGAATGAGGCTCGGTTTGTGGAGTCTCGCTCGTCTGTCTCGATGCGCCGCCTCATGTGGTCCAGCTTGTATTTGACCACATTAACCAGCAGTCGGTAGTTGATGAAGTAGTAGTTGTGGCGTGTGGTCTTGCCATCAGGCGCTGTTTCCACCCGCATGCGGCACTTGACAAATTTGTCACCCTTTAGGGTATTCAGTACGGAGCGTAGCTGCTTGCGGTCAAATTTCAGCAGCTCCAGCATGTCTTCCTCACGCACACAGGGGTTACGAATCAGAACGTCTAGGGCCAGGGCGTGCTCCACTCCATAGAAGCCCCGGACCACCTGCTTTGCCAGGCGCTTTAGAGACGCGGGTACCTCAGTTAGCAGCTCCGGCTCTGCCATCCTCTGCGAGACAGACAAAGTGAGTAAAGTAAAGAAAAAAAAAGTAAGATAAGACAGTATTTTGTAATATAAAATGGCATACATTCAAATGCAGATTTAATCTAACTACTATTTACATTAAACCGTGAAAGCCCAGGTGGAAAAAAATAATGAATTCCTTTTCTTGACACATAATTGATTGAACAGTGCCAAAACAAACATCTGACCTGTGGCATAAGTCTTTCATAAATGGTATTTGTACATTTTAAATGTAGCCAATACCCTAACATTACACACTGGCATGTATTAACAGTGTAAACTTGGAATAGCATCGCAAACACATTCGTATTCCCCTGTCTTTGCCGAGACAGAACTAACCTAAAACAAAACAAGAATTTGAGAAAAGGAAGCTTCTGATGACTTGCTGTAAAAAAAATTATGTGCACTTGAATAAATCAAATCAAATCATGTTTATAGAGCACGTTTAAAACAGGCAGAACTGACCAAAGTGCTGTGCAATACATTCAGATACAATAGATCAAACAAAACAGAAACAGTTGACACATATACATACTATATACAAGTGCATAGAAAACCACTAAGATTCAAAGGCGAATGAGTAGAAATAAGTTTTGAGACGAGGCTTGTGAACGTGGAATAGTAAGCTAATCAAGTTACATTACAGACTGTCGTCATAAGCAAACACAAAACTGACTCACAACTCGTAAAATGTATCATCATGTCATCTAAAAGGTAAGAAGGGCAGAACCTTGCTTGAGTTAAAGCAAATTAGCTAATTTGTTCAAGTCATACATTGATTTCGAGTCAAAACCTCTCAACACATAGCTAGCTAGCTAGCTATCATGCTAAATACCTTGCTAGCTTAACTAACGTTATTTATGTGTTTCAATAAATCGTGTTTTCTGACAAAGCTAGATGGCGGTATAGCAGTTAATTTTATACTCTTTACTGGTGGTATAAAACGAAGCCCCCACTCACTCAGCAGATATAACTTTGGATGTGCAAGCTAGCCCCCAGTGGTTTTCGGTGTGTTGACTAGCAAGCTACAAAGTTGTTTCATCACTTCCTACTTTGTCAAGCTGCAAACTAAAAAAAAATATTCTACTCACCCCGATTGGCTCATATTTTGTACATCACACAAATAGCCAATAGACGTGAAGATATTTCTCCCTATCGTAAGTGTTTTCTCCAATCCTCTTAGCGCACACGCTACCGGTTACAGTTCTACCAAACCAATTACCAACCACGACGTACAATTTGTAGACGGATATTATTTAGTTGATATGCCCAGAACGTGGAAATGGCTTCTCTTGACAGAGTTAAAGTGTTAGTTTTAGGAGACTCAGGTAATGTAATATAGTTTAAATATTTATTATAATTGAAATAACGTTGTCTTGTTGGTTACATTCAGTATCTAATTAGCTAATTTCGATTTTGTCAGAATCTAAACCAAATGATCAGAGCTCTGTTTTCAGTAGGCCTACTTTTCTATGGCTAAACCAGCATTGTTCTTAGCCAGGTAACACAAATGTTGTTGACTACTACACCGATGAGTCTATCTGAAAGACAGTCGCGCTTTCAAGCACAGCAGTGGTACGGTTAATAAGAATAATGTCCAAAACCTAACCTCACCAAGTAGTGCTACCAGCATTGTGTGTATTGTATTGGGCATGATTAAAAAAGCTGATACAATTCTTTCCCCAAACTTAATAATACATTAATAGCAGATAATAACAAAAAGTGAACCTGTGCTGTTGCAGGTGTAGGAAAATCCTCATTGGTACACCTTCTATGCCAAAATCAAGTTTTGGGAAATCCTTCTTGGACAGTTGGTTGTTCTGTTGATGTGCGGGTAAGAAATTCAAATTGTAAAAGTATAAATTAGTCTCAATAGATTGCTCACTTTATGTGAATGTGTTCTAATGGTATAATTGTTGGTTGTCACTCATGTTATTAATACATGTGACATTGCAGGTGCATGATTACAAAGAAGGCACCCCGGAGGAGAAGACATACTATATTGAACTATGGGATATTGGAGGATCTGTTGGCAATGCTAGTAGCGTAAAAAGCACTAGAGCAGTTTTCTATAACTCAGTCAATGGTAAAAACAAAAACAAACAATTGTTTGAAGTTAGGCTTGTCTTGCATACATTTAATATGATACTTGCTTTGTATTTTCTCCAGGCATTATATTAGTACATGACCTGACCAACAAGAAATCATCTCAGAATCTTTACCGCTGGTCCCTAGAAGCCCTAAACAAAGACTCATCACCAACCGGCGTCATTGTCTCAAATGGGTATGTAGTACAGAGTAGTTCCTTTCTCTGCTCTACGTTCTTATCAAATACCATTGTCTTAGTCCAGTGTTGCTTCCTACTGATACCCCCTTCTAGGGAATATGACAGAGAGCAGTTTGCAGAGAACCCAGTGCCTTTGCTGCTGATTGGGACCAAGTTTGACCAGATCCCAGAGAACAAGCGCAATGATGTACTAACCAGAACGGCCTTCCTGTCTGAAGATTTCAACTCTGAGGAAATTAACTTGGTATGCAATCTGGCATCCCGCTCCTCCTCACTAGTTATGGTCAATGTTGTTGTTTTCTTAAACATTGATAGCAGAAAAAATAATCTATGTTGTGGTGTCTTTTTGTCACCTTTGAAAGGATTCCACTAACCCAAGATATCTTGCTGCCGGCACATCCAACGCTGTGAAACTGAGTCGATTTTTTGACAAGGTGAGAAACCCTAAAGTGTAGCATTGTCCTTTGCAAAGGCGTGCTTCTATTTTTAAGCATACATCTAGAAATGTTTGTAGAACACAATTTAATATATATATCAATAAATTATGCTATCCTCTGTCTTATCTCAACTCCAAGTGTTTTCAATAGTACCGAAATGTATATCATGTCATTAACAGGTCATAGAAAAGAGGTACTTCACGAGAGATCCAAGTCAAGTATGTTCTTTTTTTGTCCAGGGTAAAATTGTATTGGCATTTATTCATACCTAATGAACTATCTAACTAAGTATTATTGTTAACCGCTGCTCTATGTTTCGACAGATGACCGGTTTTACTGACAGGAAACGGTTCAATTTCAAAACCTTGCACTATGACTGAGATCCAGTGAACGGTACTGCTGCAGTTTGTTGTCTAAACTTATCAACAAATGCCTTCATTATCTTTTCACGTCCTTTTATGGCATTCCTATTTCATCCATGATGAAAGTATATTGAGCTAATTATGGCTAACGCCTGCAATTGGTAATTATACTTAGCAGTGGGCAATGTGTGTTGGTAGTTATATTTTTTCAGTATATGACAACTGATGTTCAAATATTTGGATTAAAGCATTTAAGAATTTAGTATATGAGCCTGGAGACTATGTGAGGATATGTAAATGTTGTGTAAAAAGTATAAACTGTAGTCAAATAATTAAAATATGTATGATTTTGTGACCGTAAGATTTAAGATTGCATATTTTGAAAACCTCCTTAAGGAATATTCTTTTTATATTTCCTATCTTGTTAAAGCAAGTTCTGAAATACAATTTGTCAACAATGTATTCTATTTTTGCTATATTAGCAAAATAATAAAAAATCGAATCTGTGCATACTGTCACATGACACTAACAGCAATGCATATAGCCCAAGGGTATTGTTTATTTTCGTTTCCATCATACATTTGCATAGTATTTCATGTAACAAAGCAATTTTCAGATGAACATGCCCTAACAGCGAGACGTGGTTGAGTTAATAAAAAACTTTTTAACAAACAATACCACAACTAGTGAAAATAACGATGAATTTCTGAGCTAAAAGGATCAATTGAATTATGTTAGTAAACATTGTGTACACTGGTCATAGGTAGATTCCAACATAGGTTGGGAATATCTGTTCATCGTTTTATTAATCCAGGGTAAAAAGAAAGGGATCTTAATGTATACGTGTGGGTACTTTGGATCATCACATTCCTTTGCATTTGTAAAAGCTGATATACCCAGAGCCTTTGTGTTACAGATGAGAGGGCCACCAGAATCTCCCTAGAAAAGACAGTGTAGAATAATAAGAGAAACCTTAAGATTTAGAATAAAATAATTGAATGCAGCATCACAACGGTTGATATAATAATGTGTTGTTTTACTTTCTAAATCAACTTCATAAATGTTATAAAAATTATGTTGAGTTAGGTTATGTCACCTGACAAATTCCTTTCCTTCCATCAGAACGAGTGCAAAGCATTTGGTCTTTAGAGAAAAATTGTTTCCACTTATTTCCACATTCAAAGCTAAATTGCAGCTTCACGGTCACCTCCCTCAGAATATCAGATGCGACTGTTTTGGGTGCAGTCATGCCCCAGCCAGCTACTGAGCACTTGATGTTGGCTGGGATCTTTCCGTCTTTTTTTGGCAGGTCAATGAGCTTCACATATCTATTCAAAACTGCATTGGTTTTGAGCTGTTTTTGGAGAAAAAAATAGCATAATGGTAAACTAGCTTCATATTTGCACGAGGATATGTGTATGGCATGGAATACATTTACCATGTATATATAAATATTTGTCTCAGTCTGCTGTGCATGCACTTGCACAGCTACATCAGTTGTAATAATTGTGGTATGAAATTGTGAAACTGTGTAAGGGTGAGTGGGAAAGTGAAGTGTTGCTTGATTTAGCCACTGAACAGACCAGAAATTCAGGACACTGAGTTGATAGTCACTTACATTATTTCATAAAATATACAGTATGTATATATTAAAAAGTATTAAGGCATGTCAAAATAAATTCAGGTTATTTTTATACAATTGATACTTATGAGTGAACCTTAAGAAGCATAATATCAAATCGATGTTTGTCATATTCAGGATGTGGGTAGTACTCCGCCACTGGAATGTGTTGCTGAGTCTTTTTTTCTATCTTGGTTATGTTATGAGCTCCAAGTACAACTATCATTGTCTTGTGCCTTAGAATAAACCAAAGGAAACAAAAATCAGAGACAATTTTTTTAGATGAAAAGGAGCCATATTGTAAATATAGTAATTTGACCCAGGTTTAAATGTATTACTTAGCACTGACACGCACTCTTATTATTATCATCCAGTTTGTAGATATAAACTTACTTGCAGTGTGCTGAGGTTAGGACAAAATCCTTCCTAATTAGCATTCCTCCACAAACATGACGTCCTCCAACCTGCAGTGAGACCATGTAGGGTCTAGAGTTAGGCTTAGCGGGCCGACCTCCGGTAATGCCATTCTCAGAGGCTCCTTACAGGTAAGGACAAGAGAAAATATGGAAATACTGATTGTGTTTCTAAGTTGTGTTAACATAGGTATCTAAAATGTGATGTTTTATTTTTTCACTTCGCTGAACATGGAACAGTTTAAAACTAAATCAAAACAGTATTTTATGCTGTAATCGCTATAGCAGTCTCATGATAAATTTAACATTGCCTTGTAATATTTGCCAGCCTTAACCTTACCTATAATGGAAAGAAGCTGAAGAAAAAAAATCATACAAAAGTGCATTGCTGTATGAACTGTGACACTCATCCAAATGCTGAGAATCAGTGTTATACTGCCTTTTTAACCTCCAATGCCCACCCACAGGAAATTCTTTGGGGGTCTGTGGTGCCAAATATGATTCATGCAAACAGTAGAGGCAGATGGAAATATCACACATTTTAGACATGCAACTTCCATTTAAACAGGTGCTCTCTAATTCTCTCCTCTTATGTGACAAATACTATACACTGTGTCTACACACAGTGTATAGTATTTGTCACATAAGACTCAGCACATAAGACTCACATAAGACTTAGCAGCCTTGAGATGGAGGTGTTAAAGAGCATGACAGACTAATATATTCAACATAGACATAAGGGGACATTGTGTCACCCATATTAAGCATTACCACTATCTACATTTTCTGACATGAACAAAATGTACAAAGATTTTGTTTGGACATGCCTTTATTAGTTTTTAACCCACCAAGGTAAATACATCAAAGTGCAGAGATTGTTTCAAATATACCTTTATTTTATTTGTAATCATAGCAAGGTTTCATTACATCCTTAACAATATCTTATAAAAGGATAGGAGGGTATAGTGTCTTAATTTTTCAGCACTTTTTCTATCCAGGGAGTAAAGTAGGTGATGTTCATGTACACATTAGGATATGTGGGATTTGCACAATCCTCTTGAACATTATAAGCAACAACCCCATGTGCCTTGTTGTCACAAATGAGTGGTCCACCAGAGTCTCCCTGAAAAAAAAAACAAGAACAGAAATTACAACCAAGTCACTGAATAGGGAGATGCTGATTACTGCTTTTTTATTACCTGGCAAAATCCTTTTAGTTTATCAGCCCTAGTGCATATCATTTGATGTTTATCAAAATACTGCTGCCACAATCTCTTACAGGAATTTATCTTCTCCACTTCTACTTGGACCTCCATGAGAACACTGGAGGCTATAGATCCAGTTTTCCTCATACCCCAACCAGCCACAGAACATGGCGTATTTGCAGGGACGTCTCCACTTCTCTTGGACAGCTTAATTGTTTTCACACGTTTTTTTAATTTTGCTGCAGTCTGTAACTGTAAAACATTATTTGTTACCACATCTGATAGTGTTCTTTAAGTAAATGTTATTCAAAACGTAAAGCCGTTTAGAACAAGGGGAAATGCATTATCAAACATTATCGTACTACGAGGCCTCTTATTGTAAAATGAAGAATAACTTTCAAACTGTCACAATATTCGGTATATAACAATCAAAGTTGTCTTGGCAACACTTAATTTGATTGACAACACATTTATTTGACTACTTAACGATTTAGACATAAATAACCTTCCAGTTTTAGTAAAAGACTGAAGCCCCATTGTAAATTTTAAATGTACATTTTTTTAAAAAGTACTCAAATTATATGTATTCATCCTGATAACATCTATGTAATAATACTAAGAACATAATTTAAATTGGATGGCCAACATGGTGATATAGTGACAATTACCTTTAAAATCATCATGTCGTAATTTTTGTCTACTATGTTCAGATGTTTAGGGTGACGATGGTAAACATCCACTTCAATCCTCTGGTTCTCTTCTTTTTTATTGGTCAAGTTGTGGGCTCCAAGAACAACTGTTAAAGGATAGTGACTAGAACAAATACAAACAGCGCTATAAATAAAGTTAAGAGAAACGATAAAGTATATGCAAACTATTTACTACAGATTATATGTAGCTTGAACTGTACATGTAAATATATTTGAGAAAATGGTTTACCTCAGACAATGTGCTGATGTCAAAACAAACCGTTTTTCAATCAGCATCCCTCCACAAACATGTTCTTTGAATGTATTCTGGAGAGAAACCATGTAGGGTCTGGAGTGGGGTTTGGCCTCTTGTCCTCCAATTATACCACTTTCATAAGCCACTTGGTAAGGGGGACAAGACATGAGAGACGATCTTTACTTTATGATTTCGAAAGTTACAACTTAAAAAAAAAAAAAAAACATTCGGTGGTGCCATACATATAATTATACAATCCATGCATTGTATTTATAAAATAAAGAACACTGACACAATCATCTGATAAGTGGCAATAAAATCAGATGGCACAGACATGTTACTCATAATATTTAAAATAAACACAGTATGTTATCTTGTTTACATTAATGTATACACAGTAGGCTTACCAGCAGAGCAGACCAGAAGGAAGAGACAGATCAACATACTTGCTTGGTATAGTTGAATACGTGTAAGAGAACTGCAGAAATTCACCTTAGCCAGTACCTATATGAGCTTAAACCACCTACATGGAGGCACAGGAAGTAGTGAGCTCTAATAAAACATGTTTGCATTCACCAGAAAAGGTCCTGATGCGTATGTTCATAGACCGTAAGAGACAGGCGTATGGGGAATATGGGGGGTATTCTCACAAGCAGATGATTCCTCCTACTTATCTTTTGACCTTGTAAACACACTTGCAATGTGACCGCACCAGAGGGAAACAATTATGCATTTCATGGAATGGTATGAGTGATGAAATAAGACAGAGCCCAACAATTAAAGAGTTCAAACTTAAATATAGAGCATATATTTTCAATGAATATAAGTACTGTATGTAACAGAAAAGTAATTTATAAATAATGTTTTGTATTATAAGTGCATTAATATTGTTTATATTATACAATATTGTTTATTATGATGATTTTGTTGCAGGAAGAAAGCAGAAATAATTGTTTAGAGCAAAGGGGGTGGGATTTAATAAGTTTTTTTACTTCTTCCCACTCCTTTTTGAACATTATTTTGTTTTTCGTTTTTTATTTTTTTATTATTATTTTTTGTAACAATGCTTCTAATGTTCAAAATAAACATTACAAAACAAAGCTGCCCATAATTTGCTGTGTTGTCACAGCACAGGATATAGCTGTAATTTACCGGCAATATTATTAAACTTCCAGCTGTAAATCCAGAGCATGGATAAAACACTTATGTATAATATATGAGGCAGCTGACCACAAACTGTTAATTTACAGCAGATACAAATAGAGTGATGTAATTTCAATGAAAGTGCCAAATATCATCTTTAAATTCACATTTTCTGTGACATTTACTGTAATTTACTGGCAATCTTGTTGCCATTTATTAGCTCTAAATTCATTACAACAAATTACTGGCAATTGTATTGCCATTGCTTTATTGTAAATTTGACAGTAACCTATTGGCAATTTTATTGCCAGGACATGACTGTACATTCTGCATGGCATTGCCTACACTGTAGCTATTGTTTGGACAGTTTACAAAACAGGTACTCTGCCAGGTTTGTTTTTGTCCTTGCTGTTTTAAGGTGACTGATGATAGCTCAGTTTATGATTTTCTTCTATACAGCTCTCGGTTGATGAGATTCACAATATCTAAATTAATGTTATGTCCGTAGATAGAGTAGTACTGTGCAAAACCAGTATGTAAACCCCAGGAATATATTTTCGCTTGCTCAAAATAAAGGACTTGTGTTTCAATATGGTATATTCTTTGCTGCACTCTAGTGTTCAGGGGATTATATTGCCACTGCGGATTCAAGAAGCTAAACATTGGTAAAAAAAATATATATTTACAATTTTATAAAGCAAATGTATTTAAACAAATTTTAATTTATAAAGCAGGTATTTGAGATTTCTTCCACAATGGATTTTATTGTAAGTCTTAGATGTGTATTGCAGGTAATATTTGGCTTCCCTGAACAATAATACAAATACAAAATGATAATTCTAAATAATATTTAGATGATATTGTTACTTTCATCTGAGGTTGCTGTCTCAAATGAGTGTCTTTACACTGCAAGAAGCAGGAAGCGCAGCACCAGGGAACTACCTGGAAGTCTTAGCTCCCTCTGCTGGCCAGAACAGAGAAGACGCAGCACACCTGTGTGTCATCAAGCTAATTAGGATAACAGGCCAGAGCATATGGAGCTTGGCTCCTAAAATGGAAAGAGGAACAGAGCAAGAGGAAGAACGAGGGAACCCACACGGATGTTGGAACCATCCAATAAAGAGACTGGGGAACGCATTAGGTCCCCAGTAAAATGTCAAATTGGTTACAAAAGCTTGGACAGGGCGATCCCCTTAACTCTGCCCCTCGAATAATTCAGGACCTTATGCAGCAAAGCATCCCCAATCCATTAATTTACCACTTGCTTTGATTTGATTTAACTCTATACACACACCACATCAAACAATGTCACCCCATCGACGCCAGGCTAGTGTCTGATCCATCGTGCGTTGGGCCCTTATGTGGAGGACAGACTGTTGTGGTCTTCTGTATGGGAACGACTACATACTCT
Source organism: Galaxias brevipinnis (assembly GCA_036023535.2). Classification (NCBI taxonomy): domain Eukaryota; kingdom Metazoa; phylum Chordata; class Actinopteri; order Galaxiiformes; family Galaxiidae; genus Galaxias; species Galaxias brevipinnis. The sequence goes on along the minus strand of JAVQIZ010099730.1, from coordinate 6,344 downwards.
ACAACAGACACTGTAACAAATCTGAAAATTGACAGTTGGATTCAAAAATAAAATTTTTGCCTGTGGTGCATTGCCTTAATTTAAAATGTTTCATTACCTACGTTTTCAACAAGGCACTGCAAGAAAAGAAAGTATCTTAGTCTCAGTCGGTTACCCCTGTAGACATTTACAAAAACATGATTTAAAATCAATGGAAAGCAGCGGTAAGGCTGCGCCTGCGTTGCTTATATTTTTCAGAGAGGGGAAGTTTGTAAACGTGTAGGTATCCCATTTGGTTTTCAAATCTTTCTACCAAAGGGTTCAACTAACACACACACACTTACATAGTCAGCTTTATTTAAATAAGTTATTTGATCAGAGACGAATAGACTAGGTTACAGCTCCCATGCACACTGAATTGGTCATGACTTGTTAATGGTTAATGTTGAAAATGATTTTGTACAGCCGGTTTTTGAAAATACTCATATTAAACCTGGATGCAGCGCTAAGCTTTGGCTATCTGTTGGTGACCTGAAGCTCAGAGTGTAAAAACATAGAAAATTAAACAGAACCAAATAAGATAATTTATCCATTACTATCCAATTGAGTGGAAATATATATATATATTCGTACACGTTTATAAAAGAAATGACAGAATGTAAATTAATTTATAACAGATAGGTACAAGTGTCCTCTCCCAAAAGGACCTGCAGTTGCTTGTTAATTACACTCATATTGTTGCAACCGCATATGAACTGCATTTTGGTCAAGTTTTACTATTTGTGAAATACCTAATAAATGCTGGCACATTTAATTATCTACCATATCTACATCTGTCACTGATTTCTACTCTTTAAATAGTTAATATTTCATAAATAAATACTGCATTATTTATATATATATATTTTTTTTTTACTATTTGCTAGTATATTACAGAATACATTTTGTGTAATTACTGTTCAGGAAATCTTTCCCTGGTAAATCATTTGAATATTTTTAACACTTAATAACCCTTCTTCGGAATGTAAATCTATTATTGTAGTGGTCAGAGATACTATTGATGAGAAGATGCAATCTTTAGCTCTGACTGGTGAATTTAGGATGTTTTCCCCTATTCTATCGTCTTGGGGGTGGTCCACCTCTTCCCCGGCCTCGCCCCGGTCCTGGGGGCGGGCCTCTTGGATTTCCCGGGAGGGGTCCTCTTGGCCCTGGGGGTCGGGTCACAGCTTCCCGAGGGTTTTGGGCATTCAAGGAAACCTCCTTCTGCACGTTGACCCCTTTCCCACTGGCATCCACAACCGGTCGACCGGAACCTTTACGAGACTTGCTGCTTTTCTCGATTCCATTCTCTGTAAAGGCAGGTTCAAATGTAACAGTCAAACACAGTTTGGTATGCTTGTCTATAGATACGAGTATACTTTGGGTGTGTGTGTTCATGTGTGTGTTTTCATGTAAAAGAGAGATCCTACCAGGTGGGGGCGGCTGTGTCTCAGTAGGTGGAGGTATCAGAGACTTGTTGGGTAGAAGGTCTTCCAAGTCCTTCATGACCTGGTTGGTGCTGTCCTTGTTGTTCCTGCGGTTCTTGTCCTCGTCTCTGGCCTACATAACAGGAGCGTGTGGATACCCACAGAAACACAGGAAAGTACACAACCACACCAAGAATCCATATATTAAATGTACTGTCCTCATGGGACCTACAGTATTTCTCTGTATTGTCCTCTGTGGCTAGGACAAATCTAAAATGAAGGCCAAATCATATTGAATTTGAACATATTCTGACCAACTGCATCTTCTTCTTTAGGTCAATGTTGGCTTGTTGGTATCCTTTTGAAACTGCATTCAGGTAGTAGATAGCCAATCTGTCAACAAAAAAAACATGTTGAGTCTAGAATGCTAGATTTGCATTGCTATTGTTACTGCCCAGATGTAATGAGCCTCGAAATGAACTACCAGTCCCTGAAGCTTCACTTCACTTCATGTGTTCAGTACGTACACCATGAGTAGTACTGCAGGCATGATGAGTCCAGGGTTAGTAGCGTAGAGGAAGATGTTCCCTATGAACGAAGGCAGGTCCTTCTCTATTGTCTCCATGACCACACCATACATGTTTGGTCGGCCACTGTTGGACAAAATAGAGGTATGGTAGAAGCCAGACTGTGTTGACATGTGCAACTATTTGTTTTCAACATTTTGAACAATTGAGGGTAATATTGAATCGTGATGGCCCCATGTAATTTTGGTTTGCTAACTGTTCATACAGCACAACTAGTCAAAATTTAAATTGACCAATCGAAACATGATATATCTAATATTTTCACATCACTCTTGCAATGCCTAAAACCAACATGATAATTTGTCACATATACTTGTAGAACATTAGGAATTCATTCAACTTTAGCAAAAATATGTTTCCATATTACGTTGGCCAATATTAGCATGCCAGGTTGCACATCTGTGGCTTTAACTAGATTTATTTTCAAACACATTTGCTTGTCACACGCACAAAAAATGTCCAATGACTCTTTTTAGGCTACAATGCGACTTTTGTTCGCTGAACCAGATCAAAACCAAAATGTTATCAACCATGAAAACCTTTTTCCATACGAATCCAAACTAGCCAGCATCACAAGCAAACTTTAGGTTGACAAGCTATATTAGCTACAGACATTGCATTACAATTAGTTAGTAGATGCTGATTACTCAAGCTAACATGTAATACATCTGTAAAAAGTTTGTTTTCAAGGCTTTTACAGTGATGTGAGAAAATATAAAACAGTAGGAACCATATTGAAACAACCAATTTAAGAACAGTTCCTTGTAGTTGCTTGAAGTTCTGGATGTCATCTAGTCTTTATTAGCTCATGTGGCATGAATTTGCCTATACCCCTTTTTAGATATAGCAAAACCGTTGATGGAAATAAATCTGTGGACATAACAAAATGGGTCTGCCAGCTCTATTGTTATTATTTACTGTGCCTGCCATTCTGCTACTAATCATTGAAACAAATCTGCATGAGCCTTTGTACTGAAACAAATGGGCTATTCTGAAAACTAAAACAAATGATACACGACTTGAAACACTTTCATAGAAAATGAAAAGAACATCATGACCTGTGGCAACACAAACAACTATGGAGCCATTCTAGCAACTCTTAAATTGTGTATGTGCAGCCCTAGCAATGTGGTTCACAGTGATTTATGGCCGTCTTTAAACGTGACATAAATCTTCCTTACCTGAAAGGCCCACAGTCAAAGGAGGGTGACACGGTCATGATGGTGTAAACTACAGGTAAAAGGCTGAGGAAGAGCACCAGCAGGAGCAGGCCCATGTAGAAGTTATTGGACTTAGAAGCCTTGAAGACCCTTGTGTGGGGGACGTTAGAGCTCATCACCGCCCAACACTGGTAGTACATGGAGGTGAGAAGACGCAGGATGTTCAGACCCACCAGGCCAGGGGCATAGAAAGCTCCCATCCTGGACGCCCACAGCATGAGACACACACATGGGTTAACATTTAGACAAGCTCCTTCTCCACAGAGAGATATGCAGACAAAGTAGAGGAAGAAGAGGGGGTGTGTGGATGTGATAACTCACCAAATCATGCCTTGGTTGAAGATAATACCAAGCACATTGCCACTGATGTCAAACTCTGCATACGAAGGCTAGATCCAAAGCACACAACCAAAACAATCATAGCGATCAACCAACAGAGTTCAACATCATTATCACATTACATCTCTGTCCTTCAGTCACTGTAATTAACTGGTGTTGGCGGTGTCCTGTGACGCTGACTCTGAAGGATCGTCTGTCTCACCAGATGTCACTGTGCGGGATCAGGTTGGTTGGAAACCAACGCATACTGTGCCCATACTTGAATAAGCAATGGCAACAAAACACTGTGGGTTCATTAATGCACTGCAACTGATAAAATAAGTGAATAAAATGGAAGGCATCTTGATAATGCAAAACACACCCACAGACACAAATACGTAACACTCACAAATCCCGCCTCTAGGTCCCAGCACCAGCAGTAGTTGAGGAAGCGAACGATGACAGCTCGCAAGAAGTCCCCAATCAGGATGGTCAGATATGTCACCTGGATGTCTGACACTATCAGCTTCACAAACTCCTGAGGGAAAGACGGGAGAGAAGAGTTGACCTGTTATCAGAAAATCCCATCGTAGTGAATCAGGCGTGGAAACTAAAGTGCGGGTTTAGTTCACTCTCACCATGCCCACCGCCGTCTCCCAGCAGGGTCCTCTGCTGACATCGGCAGGGTGGACTTCGGGAGGGGGGATGTCAGTGGCGTTAGGATAGAAGGCTGTGTAGTTGGCATAGTACTCCTCCAATGCCAAGATAGTGGCGTTTCTTATTTCCTCCTCTTCCTCTAGCTGCAGAATCAATGCATTAACACTGTGGGAAATGATTTATTGCACATACACAGACTGACTACCACCCCTCTCAGTACCTTAGCATTAACTTCATCAAACAGGGCAAACAGGAAGGTGTAGAGGTTTCCCAGGAAGAGGGCGAAGATTCGACCCAGTTGCCATTTAAGGGCAATGCGAGGGTGGTACTCCTCAAGCTCGGCGACGGTCTCAAACAGAGGAGGACACACCAGACCCAGCAACGACATCACTATCTCAACCTTCAAAAGACAAGACAAACGTGTAGGTTGCCAACTGGCTGTTCCCTGTGGACGTTGCATTAACCTATTTTTATGATTTTCTCCTCACATGGTTTAAACTGTTGGTGTGTGTAATATGTAGCAGATTTAAATGATGTACTGAAGAAAGGAGAACCTGCCTCATTCCTCTCATACCAGGATAGTTCACCTTGGTCCATTCTGGCAAAATCCTGGGAACGCTTCACGACAAAGTAAATGAGAAAGCCACTGCCACCCAGACTGCACAGGATTATTACATTGGCAACGACTCTCAGGAACCTCCTCAGGTGGATGTTCTCATCCTTCTGGTTCTCCTGCTCGTCCACTATGGACTCCTAGAGAACACAGAGCTACATGCAGTTGGCTGATAGTTGGTTATCCATTGGTTTGATGCCATTGATAGATATTGTCTGTTGTTTTCATTACTCATTCTACTACTTGCGACTCATACTGCATGCTATTTAACAGATTCATTTAATAAAGTACCCGCAATATGTGTCCAAAATATGATCATTATCATGTTTTGTTAACCATCCAACATATGAAAACAATACATTTTGGACAATACGCTCTAAAACACAGTTCTTTATTTAGCTGATTTAGAAGCCGGGGTACCTTGAAGCTGGTGGTGATGGAAGCGTACTTGTTGTCAGCCGTCTCTGGGTTTCCTATCAGGTAGTCCCAGCTGGTGAACATCTTCCAGCTGAAGGTAAACTCACCGTCCTCTGCCCCGTCTCCTCCCTCGTTAGCGTTACTAGCCATTCTGTGGAGTAAAGAGCAAGTCTATCAAGAAAACAATTACAAGTAAAATGCATTTTTCAATTATTTAAAATTCAATTAAGATATACACGTATCTTAAGAAATTTGCTTTTTCTACCTACGTTCTAATGACCACCATCAGGCTGTAGCCAAATATGCCAACGCCCACCAGCAGGTACGAGAGAGGAAGTCTAAACTTCAGCAGACCAATCATGCGCTCATCATTATAGTAACCGTAGAACAGAATAGAATACTTGCAGTAACCCTGTCAACAACAGAGACAGAAAAGCATGAATAAAATGTGCACGCACAAACCATTCCACCGGCATCAGAAAGCTTTTTTTTTAGCATGCAATTGAATTATCTGATTATTTTGGCCTCTTTGAGTGAACTTGTGTTGATTATAAACCATTTGTCATGCTGAAATGCTCACGCCAAAGTCTAGGAGGACAGATAAGTCCATGGCATTTTCCTGCTCCTCTCTGGGAACAGTCTTTCTGGGGATGGACCCATATGGAAGACCCATCATCACCTTCACAGAAGATAAAGTAGGTATGGTTTGGGTTAGTGTAGTGGAGTATGAGCTGCATGGCAAAACATAATTTGTAATTCTACATTGATCAATGTTTTCTGTTTTTTAACAGCACATATGAACAGTTGGTTATCCACCTCATTCACTTTTTTACTAATTACATTTAAAATCATATAAAAAAGTGTGTTAAATAATCAGGTACCTTTCCTGGAAAATATGGTATTTTACAGTATAGACAGTATATTCTTATTGATTAATCAAGTCTGATGAAAAAAAGTTGCACACCTCCGGTAGCACCACCAGACCAAACACAAAGCCGAACAGAACCATATTCAGACCATACATCCAGCGCAGGAAGATAAAGTAGGATGCAACTGAAGAACCAAAGTGACCTGAGGATTAGAAGTC